>PISX010018613.1:0-39920 GCA_004024625.1 Mellivora capensis | reverse complement strand
CATAAGTGACTCTTAATCTCACAAAACAAACTGAGGGTTGCTGGGGGGAGGGGGCCGGGAAAGGTGGGTGGGGTAATGGACATTGGGGAGGGTATGTGCTATGGTTAGTGCTGTGAAGTGTGTAAACCTGGCGATTCACAGACATGTACCCCTGGGGATAAAAATTTGTTTATAAAAAATAAAAATTAAAAAAAAAATTTAGGAAAAAAAAAAAAGAAATGAAATCTTGCCATTTGTGGTGACGTGGATGGAACTAGAGGGTATTATGCTGAGCGAAATAAGTCAATCAGAGAAAGACAATTATCATATGATCTCCCTGATATGAGGAAGTTGAGAGGCAACATGGGGGGTTTGGGGGGTAGGAAAAGAATAAATGAAACAAGATGGGATCGGGAGGGAGACAAACCATAAGGGACTCTTATCTCACAAACCAAACTGAGGGTTGCTGGGGGGAGGGGAGTAGGGAGAGGGTGGTGGGGTTATGGGCATGGGGGAGGGTATGTGCTATGGTGAGTGCTGTGAAGTGTGTAAGCCTGGCGATTCACAGACCTGTAACCCTGGGGCTAATAATACATTATATTTTACTAAAAAATAAAAAATTATATTAAAAAATTGGAGTGGTGAGCTAGGATGTAGTTTATATAGGATGGCTTGTTTACAGAGGGTATGGCCATGGTGAACATCCAAATATGAATGAATGATACACAAATGAGCTTTTTATTAGTCTCTTCTGCCTTAGCACTCTATGATAGTTAACCATAAAAACAGAAATTAGTCTGTGTTAACCTAAGCTGATTCACCATATTAGACATTCATGTCAACATGTAGTAATATCCTCTGAAAGTTTTTGCCCTTATTTTAACACTTAAGTCATTATAGTATTTGGGCTCCTGCGAGATGTTGAAAAACAAATCAGGATGGTTTGTTTCAGGTGTAGGAAGTAAAGTAAAAAGTGAAGGATACAATTTTACATCAAAGACAGTTACAACAGCCATGATAGAAATGAATTTTCTTTTTTTTTAAGATTTTATTTATTTATTTGAAAGAGAGAGAGAGATCACAGCAGGCAGAGAGGCAGGCAGAGAGAGAGGGGGAAGCAGGCTCCCCGCCGAGCAGAAAGCCCCATGCGGGGCTTGACCCCAGGACCCCGAGACCATGACCCGAGCCGAAGGCAGAGGCCTAGCCCACTGAGCCACCCAGGCGCCCAGAAATTATTTGACTTTTTAAAAAATTTTCTATTTATTCATTTGACAGAGATCACAAGCAGGCAGAGAGGCAGGCAGAGAGAGAGGAGGAAGCAGGTTCCCCGCTGAGCAGAGAGCCCGATGTGGGGCTCCTTCCCAGGACGCTGAGATCATGACCTGAGCCAAAGGCAGAGGCTTTAAACCACTGAGCCACCCAGGTGCCCCCAGAAATTATTTGACTTTAAAGCCAAGATTAAGTCTCGAGGACTTTAGCTGGGTTGTGGCAGGTTACTAGATCCTTGTATAATAGGTATTCCAAATTCAATATGACCACAAACTGTTACTCTAAGAAATGAACCCTGGGGCACCTGGGTGGCTCAGTCAGTTAACCATCTGCCTTCGGCTCAGGTCATGATCCTGGAGTCCCCGGCTCCCTGCTGAAGCTCTCTCTCTCTTTCAAATAAATAAACAAAATCTTAAAAAAAGAAGAAGAAGAAAAGAAATGAAGCCTAGACCATTTCCTAGGGCCGAGGAAGCCTTTCTATGTTGAAGCTACCTGGAGAAGAGGAGTGAAAAGTTCCTTGTTCACACAAATTCAGGTCACTAACCTTAGTTACCTTCCATTAACTGTTCCCTTGAAATTTTGAGTGAGTGGAACCCTCCTCTGGGTGGGTGCAAATATAGGAGCTAGAGAAGAACAGAGAAATTAAAGAGGAAATTGTTTGAGTAAGGTGTCAGATCAGAACCAGCTAGCAAGCTTTTATAGAATCAGAAACTTGGAAACCTATATTCTTCCACTTGGTTTTTTTCTTTTCTTGTTTTTGGTACTTCCTGTGTTTACTAGTGAAGCCTCTTTGGAAAATTATAGATTATCTCGTCTTTGCCAAAGGGAACAAAGGAAAGGAGGTCTTAAGTTTGTCCGTGTTTCTACCAATTAAAGGGAGAATTATGGAGAAAGTCAGGGGTGCCTGAGGGTTTTGTTTTATTTATTTATTTATTTATTTATTGCCATTTTTTTCAGTGAAATGAACATCAGGCAAGTCATTTAAGATAATAGAATTGTTGTGCCAAACTGAAAACAGATACTATATCACAAACAACTATTCTTATAAAAATGAGTGTTCCAAGGGGATAAACTTCTGTTACCTCACAGCCCACTAAACATTGAACCATAACAATGTAACATTTAAGGTTGATTGATCTTTTCAGAACAAATTATTGGGAGTGTCTAGCATAGTCATCTAATATTATTTAAAATGATCATTAAAAATGAGTCATCTAGGGACACCTGGGTGGCAAAGTTGTTTGCCTGTCCAACTCTTTTTTTTTTCTTTTAAAGACTTTATTTATTTATTTGACAGAGAGAGACACAGCAAGAGAGGGAACACAAGCAGAGGGGGAAGCAGGCTCCCCGATGAGCAGAGAGCCCCATGCAGGGCTCGATCCCGGGACCCTGGGATCATGACCTGAGCCAGAGGCAGAGGCTTAACGACTGAACCACCCAGGCACCTGGACTGTCCAACTCTTGATTTCACCTCAGGTCATGATCTTGGGGTCCTGGGATCAAGCCCTGTGTCAGGCTCCAAGTTTAGTGAGGAGTCTACTCAAGGATTCTCTCTCCCTTTCCCTGTTTGCATTCTGTCTGTCCCTCAAATAAATAAATAATTCCTTTTTTTTTAAGATTTTATTTATTTATTTGACAGAGATCACAAGCAGACAGAGCGGCAGGCAGAGAGAGAGGAAGGGAAGCAGGCTCCCTGCTGAGCGATCCCAGGACCCTGGGAGCATGACCTGAGCCGAAGGCAGAGGCTTTAACCCACTGAGCCAGCCAGGCGCCCCTAAATAAATAATTTAAAAAAAAAACGAGTTGTCTATGGTAGAAAGTTCTTTTTGTTATTTATTTTTGAAGACTGCTTCCCAACCACTGTGCTACCATTCTGCTTATTTTAGGAAGCATGCTTATGATTTCGCTATTAATATATTCAGTATCAATTATCCACTTGCACACAGCTCTGTGTGGGTGAGTTGCAAAGTTGAGAATTTCCTTAAGAAAATGAATTCTGAATTTTAAGTTTACTTTTATCACTTTCCCATTTCATCTGGGTACCTGGGATGAAGAAAGGCTCAAAAGACATCTGCTGCTACTTTTAACTCTTGGCTTGAGTCATGCAGTTTGAATTTAACTTTAATAGGAACAGAAGTAAACCCTGAAGTGGATATGTTCTTCCAAATTTATAGGTTCTAGACGAGAAGCCCGAGTTTTGTTTTGTTTTGTTTTGTTTTAATTCATAAGGAATGAGCTTTTCATTCCTGTTGTTTGAAATCTCAGGAACAGGTTTCCCCTGCTATCTGAAAGTTTGCTTTATGCCATTTTGCTTTTATGAAAAACTTAACATTGGTACCTATTTCAGTCGAAAGAAATCTGAAGAGGGTTTTTGTGTTTATGAAATGCTAATTGCTTCTTTGCTTTATATCGATTTAGCTCCACTTTTGGATGGCGGGAGAAACCTGTATTGCTTAGTCGGCTACAACCAGGCCCACAAAATGACATAATATTATATTCTTAGCAAAGTTTTTTCTAACTCCATTTAACAGCCCCTCCCAGTGTCTCACTTTCCCCTGTCAGCAGCCCCTCTTTCCCCCTTATCATCACAGGGATACCCTCACTGAACCTCAGCATGGTAATGAGCTGGCCCCCTGACTGCTTGAATTTCTTTCATACCAGAAACGATTTCTCCAAGTCCTGTTTGTGATTAACTAACCTTGGCAGCTAGGATAACAAAAGGTGAGGCGGTTCAAGCAGCGTGTGGGAAATTTCCTTTACAGATGGTTTCTTTCCCTTTGGTAGAAAAGCAGAAACTATTGCATGACATGTGTTGGCTCATAATTAATCATGAGCCAGGTTTAATATCCATCAACTTGACCCTACCAGAGTATTCTGACTTAATAGATTTGCCTCCCAAATAAAAAATTTAAGAAAAAATTTGCCTCTCTAGGAAGACAGTAGGTAGTTCATTCTTGCCTCTTTCTGGGCCTAGAAGGAATTAAGCTAATGAAAAATAAATCTGTCTTGGATAAAAACATCTTAGATCTGGCTTTGTGTCCAAAGGAATTAAAAGTAGAGTCTTTTTTTTTATTTTTTAAAAAGGTTTTATTAATTTATTTGACAGAGAAAGAGCACAAGCAGGAGGAGTGGCAGGCAAAGGGAGAGGGAGAAGCAGGCTCGCTGCTGGGCAGAGAGCCCCATGCTGGACTCCATCCCAGGATCCCGGGACCATGTCTTGAGCTGAAGGCAGCAGCTTAACTGATTGAGTCACCCAGGCGCCCTAAAAGCAGAGTTCTAAAGAGATATTTGTATCTTCATGCTCATAGCAGCATGATTTACAATGGCCAAAGGTGGAAGCAACCCAAGTATCCATTGCTGGATGAATGAATAAACAAAATGTGGTATATTCACACAATGGAGTATATTATCCAGCCTTACGAAGGAAGGAAGTGTTGACATATCCTACAAGACGGGTGAACCTTGAGGACATTATGCTAAGTGAAAGAAAGCAGTCTCAAAAAGACAAATACTGTATGATTCCACTTATATAAGGTACCTAGAGTGGTCAAATTCCCAGAGACAGATAGTCAAATGGTGATTGCCAGGGTCTGGGGAGAGGGTAAAAGGAGGAGTGGTTTTTTTTTTTTTTTTTTAAGATTTTATTTATTTATTTGCCAGAGAGAGAGAGGGAGAATGAGCGAGCACAGGCAGACAGAGTGGCAGGCAGAGGCAGAGGGAGAAGCAGGCTCCCTGCCGAGCAAGGAGCCTGATGTGGGACTCGATCCCAGGACGCTGGGATCATGACCTGAGCCGAAGGCAGCCGCTTAACCAACTGAGCCACCCAGGCATCCTGAAGGAGAAGTTCTTTAATGAGTGGCTGTGGAGCTTATCTTGCAAGACGAAAAAGTCCTGGAAATCTGATGTACAACACTGTGACTACATAGAACAATATTAAAAAAAAAAAGATTTTATTCACGGGCGCCTGGGTGGCTCAGTCGGTTAAGCCTCTGCCTTTGGCTCAGGTCATGGTCCCAGGGTCCTGGGATCCAGCCCCCCATCGGGCTCTCTGCTCAGCAGGGAGTCTGCTTCTCCATCTGCCCTTCCCCCTGATCATGCTTTCTCTCTCTTTCTCAAATAAATAAACAAAATCTTTTAAAAAAATATTTTATTCATTCATGAAAGACAGACAGAGGCAGAAGGAGAAACACGCTCCCCACAGAGTAGGGAGCCCAATGCAGGACCCTGGAATCGCGACTTGAGCCGAAGGCAAACACTTAACCGACTGAGCCAACCAGGCGCCCTGTACCAAACAATATTGAACTGTACGTTTTAAAATGGTTAGAATGGGGGCACCTGGGTGGCTCAGTGGGTTAAGCTTCTGCCTTCGGCTCAGGTCATGATCTCAGTGTCCTGGGATTGAGTCCCGTATCAGGCTTTCTGCTCAGCAGGGTGTCTGCTTCTCCCTCTCTCTCTCTCTCTCTCTCTCTGCCTGCCTCTCTGCCTACTGGTGATCTCTCTGTCAAATAAATAGATAAAATCTTTAAAAAAATGGTTAAAATGGAGGGCGCCTAGGGGGCTCAGTCAGTTAAGTGTCCGACTCTTGGTTTCGGCTCAGGTCATGATCTCATGGGTCGTGAGAGGGAGCCCTGCCTCCAGCCCCACATCCCTATGGGATCAGCTGAAGTCTTGCTGCATGACCCTACCATAAGGTCTTCCTCTGTCTACTCTTGCTTCCTTCATTCCCCTCACTGCCCTGTCTGCCGCCCCCCCTCCCCCATCCATGGGATGTTCATGCCAAGAACTTTCTCTAATAAGCTTCCTGCATGTTAACCTCTGAAGATGAGAGTCTGAATCCTATCACTGGGCAAGACATCAAAGCCAGCTGAGATGGGAGCAAGGCCAAGGGGAATCCTGAAGAGGGCGTGGAGGAAGAAGAGGATGAGTATCAATCTTATCCTTGAGACTGGCTGTGGTGGTGCGGGCTGGGGCTCGTCCAAAGGGGTTCCTTCCTCTCTGAGTTCTCCCTCAGGAAGAGACGCCCACTGGAGCCATGGAGGAACCCATTCTTGAGAGTACATGGAGATGTAGGTCCAAGCAGAGCAAGAGATGACTCTGGGAGACATGGGAATGTTCCATGCCCTCATCAAGGAAGGGCTTGCTACTCAGAGCCTATTGAAATTATCCAAAGCAGCCAATCCTAAACCTACTTACCCTGCCTCCTATGTTCCTTCCTATGGAAACCACAATAAAGGCTCTTGCCCACCTTCCCTCCCCACTCCACCGTCTGGCTATCCATACCTCCTGACTGACCTATTGTTCTCCGTGTGGTCCTGCTGGGCGCAGTGTACCCCCTCCTCTCGGGCACCATGAAACAAACTGCCGGTTTCAATGGCATCCATCTCCTGATCTGTCGGCCTCCCTTTACCAGAATAATAACAAAGTCTATGCTTTAAAACACCTGTTGAAGGTCTGGTTACCGTACATTGCAGGGCTGGGTGCTCTCTCGAAGGATATGGTTTACGCTATGAACCAATAAGTGATATATGAGGGGTGAGGTTCTGTGTCTCTGTATCGGGTATCTGAGACTGGAGAAGGGGAGCAGCCTTTCTCACAATTACACCCAGTGACCCACTTGCGGATTCTGTGCTTCTCATTCCCTATAAACTTGGGCTCAGTAGAGTAAGGGTTTTTAATTTCTTGGGGAGTCCTTAGGCCCGGGGACACCGTGCAGATGCCACTGCATTGTAAGTTGTGACTATATGTAGTCACTTTGGGCTCTTCTTGTCATTGAACCAACAGGCAGAGAAAGGGAGATACCACACGGCCTGGGTTAATCATTCTGATTGCCATGGGGAATTCAGGACAGTGCGGGCGGGACAGAGAATGTCTGGAATCCAGCGGATTCACTAGTGTGTCTTTTGATACTTCTATGCTTGGAATGACCATTCATGGGCAGTTACAGTAATGGTACCTAAGCATTCATACCCCTTGAGGATGAATGTCTGGAGACCCCACCAGGAAAATCACTTAGACCCACCACAATGCGAGCTGTAGGTGAGGGAAATTTGGATGGGTGGTGGAGGAGGGAGATGATAAATGGAGGAGGGCCCTAGCTCTAGCTACACAATATTAGAGACTCTGTGTTAGTTTCCTATTGCTACTGTAACAAATCAGCACAAACTTTGTGGCTTGGAACAGCACAAATTAATTTTCTTACAGTTCTTTAGGTCAGAACTCCAATATGGGTCTCACAGTGTGAAAAGCAGGATGGCATCTTTGGAAAACACCATTTGCCTTATGTGTGTTCTCTTCTTTGGGCATATCAAATGTCACCCCCCTTTATGCATTAGTTTCACCTCTCTCTTGTACCAAGTCTTAGAGATCTCCAAAGAATGAGAAGAATGCTACTGGATGAAATTGGCTTCCTCTTTCCTGGGATCCTCCCCCTTACACAGGACATTGCAGGACTCGGCTTCTGAGGGCATGGCCGGAGCTCATGTGACTCACACTAGGCTCTCTCCCAGCAATCTGGAATTGGAAATAGAAAGTGATGAAGTCGGAAGAGACCTGGAACAAAGCGATGTTAATGGCAGTGCTCCAGAAAGAAAAGTTTACGAGCTGCTACTGAATTCAAAAAACTGACCCTGGTTTCTTCCTTTTCTAAATTTTCGTTATTTAACTTTGCCTTTGATGCTACAAAAGACCTCCAGCATCCCTTCACTGATTTTCTCCTCTGCCTTGCACTTTTTTTTTTTTCTTGTTTGGTTTATGCTAGCCATGGGACATTTCTGTTACTTGGAATCCAAATCTTACAAACAAAACATTGCATGCAGCCAAGTTTGACCTTGAGAGAGGTATAAATGACAGCAAGTCTTTGGGGGAATATTTGTCATTTCTTCAGAGGCATCTATAAAAGCCCTCACTTTTGTAGCAATAAGATTGAATGCGCCAACACGGTTTATATTTTATTGTTGTTGTTTTCTAAAGAAACTACCCAAGGCTTGTGTCATAAATAAATAAAAGGGGTATAGATTTATGGTGATAGCTATCGCATCAACATTAGACAAAAAATTTGAACACATTTCCCCTATTGGACTGGACAGAAAAAAAATGAGCAGGTGGAAATTTTATTTACCCTTCTCTCCAATCTGATGAGGAAGACAATAAAAAAGGCAATGGGCAGCAAGAAAGAGAAGGAAAAAAAAATAGTCCAGGCGATCTATAAACTGAGTAATCATATTGGGATGCAGAAGCATCAAAAGTGAGAAAAGCATCAGAAGTGAGAAAATGCCAGGGGCGCCTTGATAGTTCAGTTGGTTAACTTGACTTTGGTTTCAGGTTAGGTCATGACCTCGGTGTGGTGGGATCCAGCCCCACGTCCGCCTTTGTGCTGGGTGAGCCTGCTTAAGATACTCTCTCTCCCTCTGCACCCCGCCCCCCAACTTGTCTTCTCTCTCTCTCTTAAAAAAAAAAAAAAGATAAGAAAAGGCTAAAGAGAGACACCTGGGTGGCTCAGTGGGTTAAGCCTCTGTCTTCAGCTCAGGTCATGATCTCAGGGTCCTGGGATCGAGTCCCGCCATCAGGCTCTCTGCTCATTGGGAAGCCTGCTTCCTCCTCCTCTCTCTCTCTGCCTGCCTCTCTGCCTACTTGTGATCTCTGTCAAATAAGTAAATAAAATCTTTAAAAAAGAAAAGAAAAGAAAATGCTAAAGAGGTTATTTCCAGGTAAAATGTCCTGACATTCAGGGAACAGTCATCATGGAATGATGTCAGACTTAGCTAAGAGGTTTAAAGATCAACTAATAAGAGAGGTTTTGATAAGGTAGACTTAGAAAAACACTCCTTTTTTTCTTTTAAGATTTTATTTATTTATTTGACAGACAGAGATCACAAGTAGGCAGAGAGACAGGCAGAGAGAGAGGAGGAAGCAGGCTCCCTGATGAGCAGAGAGCCCGATTCGGGGGCTCAATCCCAGGACCCTGTGGATCATGACCTGAGCTGAAGGCAGAGGCTTTACCCCACCGAGCCACACAGGCACCCCGAAAAATACTTCTTGATACCCAAGAGGTATATTTCAGTGCAACGAGCCAACAAGATCGCTGTGGATCTTTATTCTGGAGAGTTGTGAGAAACCAGCAAGGAGCTCTTACCCATCTGGGTTAGGTGAGCTCATCAGATACTTCTGAGTCCTATGAATCATCCTGGGGGTTTCTTAGGGTGTATGCCCCTCATCATTTTTTTTTTTTAAAGATTTTATTTATTTATTTGTCAGAGAGAGAGAGAGAGAGAGAGGGCAAGCACAGGTATACACAGAGGGAGAAGCAGGCTCCCTGCCGAGCAAGGAGCCCGATGTGGGACTCGATCCCAGGACGCTGGGATCATGACCTGAGCCGAAGGCAGCCGCCCAACCAACTGAGCCACCCAGGCGTCCCCCCTCATCATTTTTTAAAAAAGATTTTACTTCTTTATTTGACAGAGAGAGATCACAAGTAGGCAGAGAGGCAGGCAGAGAGGCAGGCAGAGAGAGAGGAAGGAAAGCAGGCTCCCCACTGAGCAGGGAGTCCGATGTGGGGCTCGATCCCAGGACCCTGAGATCATGACCTGAGCCGAAGGCAGAGGCTTAACCCACTGAGTCACCCAGGCACCCCTGCCCCTCATCATTTAAACTACTCTTGTAACATGTGGTCCTGCCAGCACCTGCTTTCTCTCTGTGAGCTCATTCCTCGTCTGTGCCTCTCCAACTCCCTGGAGGGGAGGGCTGCTGGAAAACCTTCATAAGTTAGCTCTTGAAGGCCAGACTGCAAACTTCTGGATGCCCCTCGCCCTTCAGAAAAACGATGGAAGAATCACAACACGCTCAAAAGTGCACGAACCTAACAATCTGTCACCCAGAACGTGCTAATCACGTGAAACAGTAGCAATCAGCTTCATGGCTACCTCTCGTGAAATGGAAATGTGACACTTCACTGGCTGCTAGGTGGTGCTTAAATAAACTGGGACACTTCACCTTGAAAGCTTTCAGTGAGTGCTGGGAAGCCAGGTCCTGGAAAAACAGAAATATATGTTTAAAAAAAGCTGCAGCTTCCGCATGGGAATGAATTATCTGGTCCTGTGTTGTACAGAGTCATGATCTGGTGCTGTGAAGCCCTTGGATTGGGGCCAAGTGGTGGAAGAACCCAAGTTGTATTTTTACTTGAATTCTACTAATTTCAATTTTTTAATGATTGTGACATTCACATAAAATTAATCATTTTGTGTGTTTTTTTAATTTATTATTTTTCAAGATTTTATTTTAGTTGAGAGAGAGCGAAAGCAGAGCGAGTGAGCGAGCGAGCGAGAGAGATAGAGACAGAGAAAGAGCATGAGCAGGGGGGAGGGGTAGAGGAAAAGGGACAAGGGGACTCCGTGTTGAGCAGGGAACCCAAAGCAGGACTTGATCCCAGGACCACTGGATCATGACCTGGACCAAAGGCAGACGCTTAACTGACCAAGCCACCCAGGTGCCCCTGTACTTATTTTTTAAAGATTTTATTTTTAAGTAATCTCAACACCCTAACCTAGGGCTCAAACTTACAACCCCAAGGTCAAGAGTTGCACGCTCCACCAACTAAGCCAGCCAGGTGCCCCAGAATTAACTATTTTAAAATGAGCAATTTCATAGTATTTAGCACATTCAAAAATGGTTTGCAACCACCACCTCTATCTAGTTTCAAAACATTTTTGTCACCCTAAAAGTAGACCCCAAACCCATTAGGCAATTGCTCCTCATTCTTCTCTCCCCAACAGCCCCTTGCAACCGTGGATCTCTGTTCTGCCCGTATGGATTTCCCTATTCTGGACATTTCATATAAATAGAATCATACAATCTGTGACCTTCTGTGTCTGGCTTCTTTTACTTAGCACAATGTAATTAGTTTTCATGCTAAATATAAAAATTCATACTCAGTTCTGCCATTAGAAAATTTTAAGTATGTTTGGAATAACTTGAGTACGTGAATCTACTTTTTCCACTATAAATTTTTGAAATTTAAATGCAGAGTAATTATTTATAATTCAAACTTATCATCCCAATGGAGAGGTCTGTGAGTATAAAATTACACTTACTCCAGATTTCAAAGACTTAGTATGAAAAAAAATATAAACTACCTCTTTTAAAAAATATTGATTACATGTTGAAACAATAATATTTTGGACATATTAGGTTTAATGAAGTGTACTATTAAAATTAATTTCAACTGTTTTCTTTTCCCTTTTTGCATTGTAGCTACTAGAAAATTTAAAATTATGCATGTAACTCACATTATATTTCTATTGGACAGCACTGGTCTGGTCAAAGATCTAACTCAGGCTATATACTAATTCAAAACGATTATTTTGAGCCCTTACTATGAACTTGTAGAGTTTTTTTGCTAACATGTAAAACAGACTGGTTAGGAATACTATGTTTGCCGGTTTTATTGACCTTTCCTTAAACTTTAGCCTGGGGACGCCTGGGTGGCTCAGTTGGTTGAGCGGCTGCCTTTGGCTCAGGTCATGATCCCAGCGTCCTGGGATCGAGTCCCACATCGGGCTCCTTGCTCGGCAGGGAGCCTGCTTCTCCCTCTGCCTCTGCCTGCCACTCTGTCTGCCTGTGCTCGCTTGCTCTCTCTCCCTCTCTCTCTGCCAAAAAACAAAAAACAAAAAAACAACAAAAAACACTTTAGCCTGGACCAGAAATTGTCTATGAATTAAGTTGAAAGAATTTGAAAAGCATTTCTCCTCCCCTACTAGCTACTGATGCTCAGATTCAGAGAGACAGAATCACTAGGAATGGTCTTATAACCACTAACATATTTTCAAAGATTTTATTTATTTATTTAAGAGATAGAAAGTGATAGCGCATGAGCAGTGTGTTTGGGGGTGGGGACAGAGGGAGAGGTAGAACAAGACTCCTCACTGAGCAGGGGGCCTGACACTGCTGATGTGGGTGGGGCTTGATCTCAGGACCCTGGGATCACGACCTGAGCCGAAGGCAGACACTTACCCAACTGAGTCACCCAGGCGCCCCAATCATTAAAATGCTTTAAATGAGGGAAAATAAACAATAGGTACTGGCCTCCTTGCTTTTCAACCCATAATTTAATGATATACTATATACTACCTCCATTCACCAATGAATGGGTATTGGCTGGATATTATCCGCTAGGCACTATGATCGATGCTGGGAATTTCAGTGCAAATATACTAAAGCCTGTCTCTGCCCTCATGGAACTTACATTCCAGGGAAAAGAGGCAGAAAACAAATGAATATGATAATCACAGATTCTGATAAGTTCTGTGACAAAAATATACATATTTGATAAAAAGCAATTTTTATCAAATGATGGGAAGTTGAGGGGGAGTCTTCTCTTTTACATTAGGTAGCTGGGCAATCTTTCCAAGATGTCAGTTGAAGAAAAAAACATACAGAAGAGCCATGGGAAGAACACTTGAGGCAGGAGAAGGTACAACAGAAGCAAAGACCTCAAGGTTGGAAAGAGTTTGATGTGTTTGAAGAACAGGGAAGGAAAGCCATATGGCTAGGAATATGGGAAAGGGATAGCAGATGGGGTTGGCAAGCAGGAGCCAGCTGGCCATATTAAGAAATCTAAATTTTATTTTAAGGGTAATGGGGAGCCATTGATGGTTTTGGAGCACAAGAGTACCCAGATGCATTCTTCATACAGATGATCCAATAGTAGCTTCAATGAATAGTTCTGTTCTTTAATGCTAGAAGAACTAAGAACTGATTGATTTTGGTAGATATCCTCCAATATTCAACAGTATTTTAAGTAATAATCTCATATATCAAGAAACCTTGTACATTTTACATGGATCCTATTTGCACAAGGGACCTAGAGACCTCCCAGGAGATAGCTCTTCAGAAAGAAAGACAAAGTCAGTGACACAAATTTGACTCAAAACAAGGTTTAAAATTAAAAAAAAAAAAAAAAAAAGCTGGGGCATGAGAGACTATGGACTCTGAAAAACAACCTGAGGGGTTTTGAAGGGGCGGGGGGTGGGAGGTTAGGGGAGCCTGGTGGTGGGTTTTAGGGAGGGCACATAGTGCATGGAGCACTGGGTGTGGTGCAAAAACAATGAATACTGTTACGCTGAAATGAAATTAAAAAAAAAAAAAAAGCGGGGGCACCTGACTGGCTCAGTCAGCAGATCAAGTGATTCTTGATCTCAGGGTCATGAAGTCAAGCCCCACATTGGGTGTGGAGCCTACTTAATATTTGGTCGGAGTCTGAATTGGAGCTGGATGCCCCGGGAGCTCTGGGAGACTGTGGAGAACATGTCTCATGCTTTCTCAGTGGAGAGAGAGAAAGCTGGGCAATTCAACTACCAGCTCCCACCCCTCTGTGTGTGGGACTGTTTCCAGGAACATGAACTCTCTGTGACTTCTGGGCTATCCCAGAAGCCCGAACAAAGCCCATATTCAGAGAGCCACAGGTGTAGCAATGAGTATGCTTTGGTGTATAGAGATGAGGGTTGAGGGGCACTGGGTGGGACCCCACAGCATCTACGACAGTAGTGGCTGTGAGCATAGAGAAATTTATCATGTTGATCTCTGTGTTACACTCATTTCTGGCCCCATTCCTTTTTCTTATCTCTATGAGATCTGATTATGTTTTATGTATCCTTGTAAGCTGCCTTAAATCTTTTTCTGGAACACAGCAGAATTTATTTATTGCAAATAAATAAATAAATGCAACGGAGGTCTAACATTTCCTCTTTTATTTATTGACCTTTTCTCCCCTTCTTTGAACTTCTTGGAACAGAGCCTTTTCACTTGTGCTTAGCATTGAAAGCATTTCATTATCGTTCTGCAGAACGGCACACGGCACCAAGAAACACAGGCTGATTATAAACCAGCTCTGTGACCAGACGCAGACACAGAGGCATAGGACTCCCTGGTCTCTTTTTTTTTTCCTTCTTGAATCCAGTGTTTAGAACGGTGCCTGCCACACAGTAGGTGCCCAGTAAATACTTGTGAAATGAAAGAATGAGATTTATAGGACCTATATACAGGAAGGCTTCCCACACACCACCCGGTAGAAATCCACCAACATACTGGAATTGTGTGTTTCATGATGCCAAGGTTGCCCTTGAAATTACTATCCTGTGGATGTACTTATTTTCATGAGCACAAAATTGAAAAGAGGGGCTAAAGATAGATCTAGAGGTGGTGTTTTAAAATGTATACCCAGCAGATTACGTGCATCTAAAAACACCCGATGGTAATTCAAATACAGCCTGCTGACGAACATCATTTTTGCTTGAGGACGTCCTTGCAAACTGTTCTCCATAACATCCCTATTGATAAAAGAACTACCAGCGGTGTTGGGAACTGGGCTCCTCAGGATTCTCAGATGCTAGAAATTGAGTGACTGCTTTACATCCCATGAATTAGAAAAAAATTGTTTTAAGTGGTGGGTTATAGTGCTGTGGGTATCTGGAGTTTGGAGCTGCAATATTTTCCCCTTAAGAGGCAAGCGCAGTAGTTTTACTTAATAAAGCACTAACTAGAAACTAGAAAGTCTAGGCTTTGTGGGGTGCCTGAGTGGTTCAGTCGGTTAGGCGTCTGACTCTTGGTTTCAGCTTAGGTCATGATCTCAAGTCAGCGTCCTAGGATGGAGCCCTGGGTCCTCAGGCTGCCCCTCAACGGGGAGCCTGCTTGAGGTTTCTAAACCCCTGCCCCTCCCCCTACCCACGCGCTCCCTCTCCAACATAAATAAATAAATCTTAAAATAAAAAAGTCTATCCTTTGAAAGAGAAATTCTTGCTGTTCAATTATCCACAAGTAGGTTATTCTAGGAAGCCTCATTTTCACGTAGATCTTAGCAAAGGAGGAGAGAGATGGCTTGGCACTTCTGTTATTTATGGGTTTTTTAATTAAGACAAAATTTACATAATATAAGATTCATCCCTTGTAAGTGAATAATCCGTGGTTTTTAGTACCATCACTATGTTATGCAACCATCAACACTATCCAATTCCAAAACAGTTCCGTTTCTCCAAAAAGAAACCCTGTACCCATTAGCACTCACTTCCCTCTTCCCAGATCCTGGAAACCACTGATCTACTTTCTGTCTCTGATGCATTTTGTGTCTTCTGGATATTTCATATAAATGGAACCATACCGTACATGACCTTTCATGTCTGGCTTCTTTCACTTGCCATGATCATTTCAAGGTTCATCCATGTTGTAACGTTTATCTGTACTTCCTTTTTTAGGGCCGACAAGTATTCCATTGGAAAATGGATATTACCACATTTTATTCATCCTTTATCACTTGACAGATGCTTGGATTGTCTTGACTTTTTGGCTCTTACGAGTGTTGCAATGGACATTGGCATACATGTGTCTGCTCAGTCCCTGCTTTCACTTGCTCTGGGTATATCCTAGGAGTGGGATGGTGGGGTCCTATGGTGACTCTGTTTAACTCTTTGAGAAACTGCCTAACTGTTTCCCAAAGTAGCTGCACCATTTTACACTCCCACCATCAGTGGATGAGGGGTTCTGTTTCTCCCTACCCTTGCTAACACTCGTCATTGTGTGTGCCTGTTTATTTCGTTTATTTATTTATTCTTGTGACCGTTTGAAGTATAGCCATTCTAACGGGTGTGAAGTGGCGTCTTATAGGTTACTTCGGTTACTTTGTGGAAAAGCTTTCATTTTCCTCTGTCCTGTCTGGGCCCAGAGACGAACGTTCCAGATTCCCTCCAACGTTCTGTTTTGTCTTCCGTCTTCCCTCTTCCACATACTTTGAAATTTCGTTTTGTTTTGTCCTTGGCAACGTTTTATGTTTCCAGAACATTGAGCAGATAGTACAGAGCTGACATATGCTCTTTTGCTCTGCTCTGTTTGCCTCCTTAGTAAGGTCATACGTGAGTGTGATGCACTTATTACAACTGATGAACCAATATTGATACATTTTTCACTGAAATCTCAGGTTGGTTTTGGTTGGTTTTTTTTTTTTTTTTTAGATTTTTGTTTATTGGGGCGCCTGGGTGGCTCAGTGGGTTTAAGTGTCTGCCTTCGGCTCAGGTCATGATCTTGGGGTCCTGGGATGGAGCCCCGCATCCGGCTCTCTGCTCGGCGGGGAGCCTACCCTCTCTGCCTGCTTTTCTGCCTACTTGTGATCTCTCTCTCTCTCTCTGTCAAATAAATAAACAAAAATCTTTTAAAAAATCTTTTAAAAAAGATTTTTGTTTATTTATTTGAGAGAATAAGAGAGAGAGAGGGAGAGAGAGAGCGTGCGCGCACGAGTGCTCATGAGTGAGGGGGGAGGGGCAGAAGAAGAGGGAAGAGCCAACTCCCTGCTGAGCAGGGAGCCCGATGCAGGACCCTGGGATCATGACCTGGGTTGAAGGCAGATGCTTAACCAACTGAGCCATCCAGGTGCCCCTGAAGTCCCTAGGTTAAAATTAGAGTTCATTCTCGGTGCTCTGTGGTCGTATGGGTTTTGACAAACATGTAATGTCATATTTCCACGATTACAGAACCAGATGGAATTGTTTCACTGCCCTAAAGATGGTCGGTGCTTCACTTCTTCCTCTCTCCCTCCTGTCCCCAAACTGTTGGCAAGCACTGTTCTCTTGCCATCTCTTTCTACTGTAATACTTTCTACTTTTTTTTTTTATAGCTTTGTCTTTTCTGGAATGTCATGTTCATAAAATCGCGCCATATTTAGCCTTTTCAGATTAACTTCTTTCAATTTGTTTATCCACCTTTTGAAGGACAACTTGGTCACCTTCAGTTTTGGGCAATTATGGATAAAGCTGGTATGGATACTCAGTGATTGAATGATGACACGGAGAGGCCAAGGCCATTGAATGCTTTTTTTTGGACTTTTCTTCCCCAAAGAAGGGGGCCATGCAGAGCCACAGAAGAGGCATCAGTTTTGGGTCAGGAGGCAGAAGCAGGAATGAGGAGAGAGCCTAAGCCAGCTCTACTGGTTTGATAGGAAAGGTGAGGCAGGAGGAACAGTTTAGGGCTGGCTAGTCTGAATCATTCCTGTGGGCTCTGGTACCTGGTTCTGGGTGGATTTAGGGCCGGGGGCATATTGGCTTGATGTGTGGAAGTTCGAAGAGCAGGCAGGTGGAGGCACAGCCCTGAATCATGTTGTCTGCCCGTGACTGAACATTCTCCAGGCAAGCCGTCCACCATTCCTAAGAATTAGCTAGCCGCAGACCTGGCAGTCTTTCCCTGAGTCTCTTGCAAACATCAAAACATCATAAGATACAGAAAAGAGGAGCACCTGGGTGGCTCAGTGGGTTAAAGCCTCTGCCTTCGGCTCAGGTTATGATCCCAGAGTCCTGAGATCGAGCCCCACATCGGGCTCTCTGCTCAGCAGGGATCCTACTTTCCCCCCTACCAACCCCCCCCCCCCGCCTCTCCGCCTACTTGTGATCTCTGTCAAGTAGAAAAATAAAATCTTTAAAAAAAAAAAGATACAGAAAAGACAACACATGATCAATTCACTGAGTTTCCCTAGAGGGATGTTTTTGGGATAGGTTCTCCTACTTGAGACGCTCATACGGAGTTTGGGATAGCAAATGCTTATTAGGGGGTCAACCCCTCTGAAAGGAGAGGAAAAGTCTGGTTGCAATACAGGCTTGACAAAGGCTTGGCCAACCCAGTGGGAAGCTCTGGAGTGAGGCTTGCCCACGGAAATGTCTCGCCTCAGGCAGAAATGGCCAGCCTTTTAGCCTCGTCTTGCTTGGTTAGCAGGTACAGGCTGTTCTGGGAAGGGCATAACCTTGAATGAGGCAGCTTTCTGCCCCTGAGGCAGACCCTGAAGGAGCTGACAGCTGGGGGCTATCCGCTAACTACACACTCCTTGCTTCTGGAACAAGAAGTCTTTCCTTGAAGTGGGATTTGGGCGGCGTATCTCTGCGAGAACTACCAGCGAGCATGTTCCAGTAGCCACAGCCGTATCTGGCTTGACCATGTGCTTTTACTGGCTGCCTTTCTTCTCTCGTTTCACACGCGCCCCCCCCCCCCATCTCCTAGACATACTGCTTTCACCTCCCCAATAAACTACATACTTTCACCTACATCCTTATCTCAGGGATTCTGGGGGAATGAAACCAAGACCTATCCAACTCTCCTTTCGAGGGATGTTCCTAGGGGCAGGTCTGATGGTTTTCGGTTGTATAAATTTACTTCTCTTGAGTTGCATGTACTTAAGGTGACTCAGATTCTGGTTTTCTCAACACAATTCCTGCTTCATTTGTGCCCCTGATGCTCCATTTTATTGATGCCCTTTTTCTCTGAAAATTGTCTTGGTTTGGATGGCATATCTGATGATCGCCTTACCACTCTTTGAAGTGCGTGATCCCTAATGAGACATGCGGACCAGGAAAGCGGTTAGTTTTGATCTTGAATGCCAACAATTCATTGCTTCTTTAGGGTGAATCATCAAATTTTGATGCTGGAAGCAACTTCTGAGCTTGGCTAATCCATTGACTCTTAACCTTTTTTCTATTATGATGCACATGGTGGGGCAGTCACCTGCCCAACATCCCCATGGGAATTCCCAATATGCCAGCTGTGACTGTGCTCCTTTCTCTTCCACTTGGGAGAGCATATTGAATGCTGGCGAGAATTAGGTTGTTATAGAGATAACGTATTATTTTAAACAAGATGAATCACTCTCAAGCTTTAGTACTTTAACCATTAACATCAAATCATTCATGACACAGTTCATGACTGATTGAATTTGAGAGCTGCTGATCTCGTTCCAGATCCCTGCATTACATAAAAGAGTCATTTAGCCACAGGGTGTCCCCATTTTTCTCACCTGGAAACAGGGAGGGTAGACCCCTTCCCTGTCTGGTTGAATTATGGTGGAAGGCGAATGAGGTAATGAATGCAAAAGCTCTGGGAAGAATAAAACCTTTGAACGAATGGGAGCCATTGTGGAGGCTATCTGCGTGTGGAAAGAGGTAGCCAAATGGGCTGAGAATTTTCAACAGTCACCGCAAGATTTATAAAATAGGACTATGGGGGGGGGGGCGCCTGGGTGGTTCAGTGGGTTAAGCCGCTGCCTTCGGCCCAGGTCATGATCTCAGGGTCCTGGGATCGAGTCCCGCATCGGGCTCTCTGCTCAGCGGGGAACCTGCTTCCTTCTCCCTCTCTCTCTGCCTGCCTCTCTGCCTACTTGTGATCTCTCTCTGTCAAATAAATAAATAAAATCTTAAGAAAAAAATAGGACTACAGGTGAATTTGCATCTCCTCAGTCTCCCACAACCCAGTTTGCACAGAGATTCTTTCCTCGGGACATTTACAAGTCAGACTTCTATCATTGCTCTTGGGCGTTACATGAATTCTCTTTACATCTTTACTAGGGTTGTATTAGTTGAAACCTAAGGGTTGCAAGAGACAAAAATCCAACATGAATTAGCTTGAATACATTGGCTTACATAATAAAACTATGGGAATGTCCTGGTTGGTGTTGGCTACAGGGATGGACAGAACTTGACACTTGAACATCACAAGGATTCTCCATGCCTCCACCCATGTTACTCTCTGGGCTCTCATCTTTATAGCCCTGTGATCAGAGAGAGAAGGTGCTCCCTTCCCCCACCTTGTCCCCTAGAAGAACCCTAAGGAAATGTTCTGATTGGCTCACCCTTGGACTGACCACTGCAGTCCAAGGAATAATGTGTAAACTTAAGTCAGTTAAGCCAGACACCCACACCTCGGATCAATAATCCAGGGGCTTCAGGGATCATGGGGGAGCTGGCAGCCAGCAGATCTGTGTCTACTACTCAGGGAAAATAAAATCTTATACATTGTCAAACCTTTACGCTTCGTGAATCTATTACATTTCCAGGGCTATAAATAGTAAATCCTTTCCCTTTCCTTCCAAATGCAAATATTTTGAATATTTTAATGATTGCTTTCCAAAGCCTACTTCCAAAATCACTCTTCAAAGGGTTTGTGCTAACGTAAACTCCCACAAACAGATGGTGGTGGGCATTCTTGAATTGTAAACTGTCATTGATCTATACTGGTGGCTCTTGATCGAGGGTGATTTTGCCTTCCCAGGGGATAACGGCGATGTCTGGAGACATTTTTGACTGTCACCACTGGGATGAAGCTGCAGGCTTCTGGTGGGGAGGAGGACTGGATGTTGCTAGGCATGTACAGATAGCAGCTCCCATAACCCCCGAATTATCTTGCCCAAATCCCAGTAGTGTTGAGGTTGAGAATCCCTGGTCTGTAGTGATATGTGGTCTTTATTTTTGGGTATAAAGCAGCCTCAGTATGAAGAAGAAGACTTGCCTCTATTTTGGCAGCACACTCTATGGCTGGTTTTGGTGTACTGAGTTACACTGGGGGTCCTGTTTTCTGATTTGGGAGGAGGGCACTGAATACAGCAGGTAAAAGTTTTCAAGGTATGCAGCTACACTGCTTTAAAAAACTCAATCTTGGGGCACCTGGGTGGCTCAGTGGGTTAAAGCCTCTGCTTTCGGCTCGGGTCATGACCCCAGAGTCCTGGGATCGAGCCCCACATCTGGCTCTCTGCTCAGCAGGGAGCCTGCTTCCTCCTCTCTCTCTCCGCCTACTTGTGATCTCTCTCTCTGTGTCAAATAAATAAATAAAATCCTTAAAAAAAACAAGCAAACAACTCAATCTTCCAAGCTCTGCTGGACTCTTTGTTTTAAGGGTGGTGTTCAAAGCACTTTAGCAGGGCGCCTGGGTGGCTCAGTGGGTTAAGTGTCTGCCTTCGGCTCAGGTTATGATCCCAGGGTCCTGGGATCAAGCCCAATGTCAGGTTCCCTGCTGTGCAGGGAGCCTGCTTTTCCTTCTCTCTCTGCCTGGTGGTCCCCCTCCTTATGCTCACTCTCTCTCTCTGTCAAATAAATAAATAAAGTCTTTAAAAAAGTAAAAAATAAATAAAGCATTGTAGTAAAGGAGGGATAGCTCCGATTACAAATGAATGTGAGAATTACCAGTGTTTGGTTTATTTCTATTCTGACCTTTGGAAAATGATACTCATATACTATCTTTAAGGGAACTTAGTGAATGACAAAATAGATAGTAAGAAAACCCCACTAACAGGTCTGGTTTCAGCAAATTGTACAACAGAAAATAACAACTAATCTTACAAATTGCTTCTTGTTTTCAGAAGTAATATAAAGAGGCAAAATAGGGCAGAAACTCTGGCATCAGCCTCCTTCGATTCAAATCCTGGCTCTAGGGACGCCTGGGTGGCTCAGTTGGTTGGACGACTGCCTTCGGCTCAGGTCATGATCCCGGAGACCCGGGATCGAGTCCCGCATCAGACTCCCAGCTCCACGGGGAGTCTGCTTCTCCCTCTGACCTTCTCCTCGCTCATGCTCTCTCACTGCCTCTCTCTCAAATAAATAAATAAAATCTTTAAAAAAAAAATCCTGGCTCTACAAATTACTATTGATATGACTTTGGGCGAATGACTTAATTAACTTTAATTTCCTCTTCTGCAAAATGGGCATGATGATAGTACCTCCTTTTCAGGTTGTTGTGACAGCCTAATAGTTAATGTACATAAAGACCTTAGAACAGTGCCTGGAACATAATGAATACTATGTAAGTGTGAATAATATTATTTTCAGGGCGCCTGGGTGGCTCAGTGGGTGAAGCCTCTGCCTTCGGCTCAGGTCATGATCTCAGGGCCTTGGGATCGAGTCCCACATCGGGCTCTCTGCTCAGCAGGGAGCCTGCTTCCCCCCCACCCCACCCCCCTGCCTGCCTCTCTGCCTACTTGTGATCTCTGTCTGTCAAATAAGTGAAATCTTAAAAAAAAAATATTATCAAATGTCTACTACTTTATTGAAACCTGGTGTCAGACTGACACCCAATATGAAGGTTTAAATGATTGGTAATGGCTTAGGATAGAGTGGTGCTTAGGGTCTTTGGGTTTAAGAACATGTGATCTCAACCAGGACAGTACTCCATATACCACTCAGCCAAACCCTTTTCAGTATATACATAAAGCTCATCTAGGAATAGAAATATCTAGAGTAGGGGTTAGCAAACTGGTCTGTGGGCCAAGCCCAGCAAGCCTTGTTTTTGTTTTTGTTTTTTCTTAAATTAAAAAAAATTTTTTTAAAAAAGATTTTATTTATTTCACAGACAGAGAGCTCACAAGTAGGCAGAGAGGCAGGCAGAGAAAGAGGGAGAAGCAGATCCCCTGCTGAGCAGAGAGCCCGATGCGGGGCTCGATCCCAGGACCCTGAGATCATGACCTGAGCCGAAGGCAGAGGCTTAACCCACTGAGCCACCCAGACGCCCCAAGCCTTTTGTTTTTTATAAATAAAGTTTTATCAAAACCTAGCCATACCCATTTTTCATGTATTATGTAAGATTGCTTTTGCTTTATGATGGCAGAATCAAGAACTTATAGTGGCGGAGCTGAGTGGTCACACAGAGACCGTATGATTTTTCAAAGCCTCAAATAGTTGGTTCTTTTCAGAAAAGCTTGCAGACTCTTCTCCAGACCTTTGTTAGCCAAAGTATGGCCCCCGGTCCAACATCATCAACATCATCTGGGGGCTGGTTGGAAACAGGGTCTAAGGTCCCAACCCCAGATCCACTTCATTAGAAGCTACATTTTAACACAATCCCCAGGGAGTTTGTGTGCACAGTAAGGTTGGAGGACACTGTATAGAAGACACCTGCTTTAGAAGGAAGACTTATGGGGTGCCTGGGTGGCTCAGTCGCTTCAGTGTCAGCCTCAGGTCAGGTCATGATCCTGGGGTCCTGAGATTGAGCCCCACATTGGGCTCCTTGCTCAGCAGAGAGCCTGCTTCTCCCTCTCCTTCTGCCTGCTGCTCCCCCTGTTTACATCTCTCTCTCTTGCTCGCTCTCTGTCAAATAAATAAATACATAAAATCTTAAAAAAGGGAGGAAGAGCTATTTCAGTGTTCCTTCTAATATCAAGCCTCAAGTGAAGGACTAGTTCATCCCTTTTTTTCTCTTAAAAATTTATTTATTTATTTATTTATTTATTTTTTTAAAGAATTTATTTATTTAATTGAAAGACGGAGTTCACAAATAGGCAGAGAGGCAGGCAGGCAGAGAGAGAGGAGGAAGCAGGCTCCCCGCTGAGCAGAGAGCCCGATGTGGGGCTCGATCCCAGGACCCTGGGATCACGACCTGAGCCGAAGGCAGAGGCTTTAACCCACTGAGCCACCCAGGTGCCCCCAAAATTTATTTATTTTTATGAGATATAATTGACATATAATACTGTGTTAGTTTTAGGTAGAAACATAACAGTGTGGTATATTTATATATTGCAAAACGATTACGACACCCTTTTACTTAACACCCACCACCTCACATAATTATAATTTTTTTTCTTGTGATGAGAACTTTTAAGATCTACTCTCTTAGATCAAAGAGATCTAATAGTTCAAATATACACTACAGTATTGTTCCTGTTACAGTTACAGTATTGTTAACTAGAGTCCCCATTCTGTATGTTACATCCCCGGGACGTATTATCTTACTTGATTCTTATTTGTCGCTCATTGATTTCAAATATTAACATTTGGGAATATTACTTGGAATCAATAAATTTAGCACCGGAGAAAAACCATAGAGATGCCTTTTCTTCCTTCCTTCCCTTATTGGTCCATTTCCCTTTTCTTTGTCATTTTTCAGGATCTATGCGCCTTCACCGTTGGAGAATTTAGTTGTTGTTGTTGTTGTTTGTCTTCTACCCTGAGTAAAACCAAAGAAGTAATACCAGTTTTGCTATAGTCGGTGAACTGGGAGTCAGAGAACCTGAGTTCTAGCCTCATCTAAATCCTGCTCTTGACCAGCTACAATGCCTTATGCAAGCTGAATCTCAGTTTACTCATCCACAAGATGGAAATAATTTTACCCACTCAAGGCTATGAGGATGAGTTGAAATATTGCATGTGGAAATGCTTCATCATTGGTAAAGGAGCACAACAACATAAGGATTAGCTCTAGTTTGCCTGGCACAGAGCCTTGAACATACTAGGTGCCACATAACTGCTGGGTGGATTTTTTTTCCCTATGGGAACTGCTCCAGTAAAAGCCACCAGATGGCAGCAAAGAGCAAGCTTCCGCTCAGAGGCTCCCTCTGGTCAGCCCAAGAGGGCTTTGGAAGGGGAATTTTTTTTTTTTTTTTTTTTTTTTTAAGATCCATTTATTGTCAGTGAGAGAGGGGGGCTGTGCACACAAGCAGGGGAAGTGGCAGGCAGAGGGAGAAGCAGGCTCCCTGATGGGTAGGAGACCAATGCAGGATGGGACCTGAGCAGAAGGCAGGCACATAACCAACTGAGCTACCCAGGTGTCTTTTTAATTTAATTTAATTTTATTATTTTTTATTTTTATAGAATGGGAATAAAGTACCTGCTGGTTCTCCCTGGTCCCTAGAAAGCTGATCCCCTTCATTCACTACCCCCTCCCCAAATCTTCCCTACTTCAAACCCACCCATATATCCCACCATGAGAATGCTACAAAAGCAAGCAAGCAAGCAAGCATTGAGCGACAAATTGGAAGTGACAGCAATCTTTGTGTTCAGAGCCTGAAGTTAATATGACTTGGTAATGAGGATTCAACCTAGGGGATTTATGAAGTAAATTTTGGACAAAATCGGTGAAAATTGATGAGGCAATGAAGTATTTAAGCAGATTACTTCTCTAAGTTCCTATCCCAGGTGGGCCATCCATTTAGCCATCACCCACTCAACAAACATTTGACTCCAGGCTTGGGAATACAGATGCAGTTCCAACCCTCATGGAGAAAGAGAGAGACACATATTGGGCAAGGAATTAATCACACATGTGATATGATCCACCTAGAGAACCTGGAAATGTGTGTCATAGGGTGATTTAATCCTGGGAGGGGTCGGGATGAGCCTCCTGAGAAAGTGATGCTTAAGCTGAGACCCTGGGATTAGTAGGAGGTAGGGTGGCTAGACAAAGCGGGGGGCAGGGAATGTGTAAGAGCCGTTGCCATAGAGGCTCTAGTGTGCCAGATGGCCCGAAGACCTCCATATTTTAGTGCACTCCCGTGGGGAAATGTAGAATGACCCAAGGCTACCAGGATTCAAGGACACTTAACAGATTTCTATTTTATTTATTTTATTTTTTACAATATCATCCATATATAACTGAAAAGTCCTCATTGGGTGTGTGTGTGTGCTCTGGAGGCAACATTTCTTCTGTTTACAGCTGGCGATGAATCAAATCGACTTCACAGAATCCTCATGATAACTGTATGAGCTTCCATCCCTGAGATGGCACAGGACACCATCCCTGTCCTCCGAGGGCTGATAATTTAGTTGGAACAATGATTCTCCCCCCACACTCCTTGTCTTAACATTTCCAGCGCAGCCCGTATGAAACATGTCCACACTTTGATCATGACCTTCTTGGTTCTGTTCCTATTCCTTGGATCGATCTCTGTCACCTCTTCCCCAACACTCACTAGACGAAGAGTTCCTAACCAGCACCCATAGACTGTCGGGGGGAAGTAGGTAACATTCAGGCCTCCACGAACTTGAATGGGGGAAGAAGTCCCTTCGTTTATTTTCACTAAGTTCTCACTGAAATCAGCATATCTCCTTCCATTATGAACATAGGAAAAAAACAACAACACAAAAAACCCACAGGAGTGTTAGTAGTACCCGTGACTGTCACCAGTAGGAGCCACATGGATCTTATTGTTTGGTGCATTAATAAAGATACACACACACACACACACACACACACTACTATGTCCCAAATTAGCTTTTTGGGTTTTTAAAAAAAATTTTTATCAAATTAACTTTTTAAAATATTTTGATAAATGTGTTTCAATATAACTGATTTCTTTGTAATCGTATGTGTTTTATTTTAGGCATTTATAAACATTCTGAGACAGGTCCCTCAGCTTCACGGGACAATCAAAGGGACTCCACACACAGGAAAGGCGAGAAGCCTTTGCAGAACCTAAGGGCTCCTTGAGCTTGGCCTCAGCTCTTCTCTGTCTAGGACTCATTAGGATGTCTGTGAGCCTGAGGCACTCTTGTCACTGGGGGCCCCTCCTCCATAAAAGATACTAAAAATTACATTCCATGATTGCAGAGGTATAACAATGGTATAATCCAGGTGGAATATATTTTTAAAACATTTCTTTTTCCTCAGCTTTTTAAAAGCAATTAAAACATTTTCATGGGCCCCCTAGCACTGGGCACACTATGCCTGATGGTGAAGTCGGCCCGGAGTGAACTCATTCATTTCCATTTCTTTCATTATTACCTGTGTCCCAAGGACACTCCGGTTTCTGTCTCCTGATGATGAACTTGACCAACCAGTAATTCACTGACTGTCCACACTGCTGTCCCCGAGGCATCTCCAGTGCATCAGAACCAAATGCATTGCTCTTCTCTCCAAATTTGATTTTGCTCCTACATCCCGCTTGCACCGCCATCGCGCTGAATGGAGGAACCTTGGGGTCGTCTGTGACTCCTTCCTCTCCTTCCTTTATTCCCCAGCCAGTCACCAAATCCTGCTGTCTTTGCCTCCCACGTCTGTCCCATGTCCAGCCTCCACACAACATCCCCAGTGCCAGCAACCTACTTCAGACCAGAATCACTTGTTTGGAATTCTCCCGAGGCTCCCTGATGACTATTCCTGGCTTTCTCCTCTCCAGAGTCAGCTCACCGCAGTTCCAGGATGATCAGACCCCATCACGGCTCCATCCTTGGACCATTCCCCACTGCCTACCTTACCAGTGAGTCCTGAGCAGAGAGTTTTATAATAGCACAGATTGTATTGTAGAGATGAGCTTCCTATGAATTGACTATTCGATGGAGATCTGGAATGTTCATTTTAAACAACAAACAGGCAGGTAGTTCTTTGTGGGGCAGTTCTTAGACCATACTTTGAAGAAACATTGTGTTCCCTCTATTCCTGTGTCTTTCTCTGTTAAATAAATTAATTTTTTTTAAAGATTTTATTTATTTACTTGACAGAGAGAGATCACAGTAGACAGAGAGGCAGGCAGAGAGAGAGAGGGAAGCAGGCTCCCTGCTGAGCAGAGAGCCTGATGCGGGACTCGATCCCAGGACCCTGGGACCATGACCTGAGCCGAAGGCAGCGGCCCAACCCACTGAGCCACCCAGGCGCCCCTAATTTTTAAAAAAAACCTTTTCTTGTCCCATATTCTGATGATGTCACCTTCACCCCCCTTCCTCACCTCAGTTTACATTTGTGTACCTTTGCTCATTGTCTAAAATACTTTCTTTTCTCTACCTGCTGAAAACCTCCTCATCTCTTGGGGTCCAGTTCAAGTCTTTCTTTGACCCTTCTCTGTAGAAATTAACCACTCCATTTTCTCTACCTTCATACCCCTCTGTGCACACTTCGAGTAACACATTCTCATTGTAGAGAGGGAGTGGGTGGGATGTTTGGAAGATTCGAAGTGTGACACGTTGACCAGATCAACCAGAACTCCGAAGAGGAGACATTCCTGTGTCTAATTTGTGGGGAGAGTGACCCCAGGAAGGACTGGGTAGTAGTGTTACTGGATCCCCAAGACCAGGTTCTTGAGTCTCAGTGTCAGAGGAATGAACACCGACCTCGAGAGAAACAAAGAAGGCAGAGTTTATAAGAGATAGCTTTGTACGAGGGAGCCAGCAAGAGAGAACGTCCCTCCCCAAAGGGGTGGTGTGCAAGGCTTATAAAGGCACTTTTGCCAAGGGTGAGGGGCTGGGAGTGGTGAAGCGTCCTCTAGTCCCACGGTCATTATCTTGTGGTCGTTACTCTTTGCCGGACACAAGACAGTCACAGGATGCCTATCCCCAGGGTCAACATTCTTTCAGGGCTTCTGGGAAATAATACTTGTGCAAACAGGCTCTAAACTGTTACTTCTAATTTTACCCAGACAACCATGGCTCCCTGAAGACTGTTTGCTCTCATTTGTTCTCTTTCCCTGAAAGAGGCATGGAAGCCTATGGAAACTTTTTTTTGGAAGATTTATTTTTCCATGTGAAAGAGAGAAAAAGGGAGAGAGGGAGGGAGGGAGAGAGGGAGAGAGGAGGGACAGAGGGAGAGAAATCCTCAAGCAGACTCCCCACTAAATGTGAGGCCCGATGTGGGGCTTGATCCCAGGACCCCAAGATCACGACCTGAGCTGAAATCAAGAGTTGATGCTTAACCAACCGAGTCGCCCAGGTGCGCCAGCATATGGAAACGTAATTCTTGCCTTAGTGGCTTCACAGGAGTCAAGTCCCTCTTGCTTTCTCTATAGTAGCATGGGGCTGGAGGGCAGGAAGAAAACCTTGAAGGGAGCAGCTCTTTACTAGCTGGGATAGAAGAGTTTCATCATTTTAGCATCAGTGTGGACATACTGGCTGCAGAGCAGGGACTTGTATGGAAGCATGTGTACCTGTGTGTACATATGTGTACACGCATGTGCACGTGGGTGTGTGTGTCCTGCCAGGTGAAGAGCACAGAGATGTGCATTGGGCTGCTTACCCCGAACCTTTGTATGGTCAAGAGATTCACCCAGCTCCCTTGTTGAGCTCTGAAGCATCTGCAAAACTGATGTATTCAACTATCAACCCCTTTCTTTTTCTTTTCCTATTTCCACTGCAAATATGGGCAGGTTAAAAAAAAAAAAAGAAAAAGAGTATCAGAATACCTTCAGATTCAGGCGCCTGGGTGGCTCAGTGGGTTAAGCCTCTGCCTTTGGCTCAGGTCATGATCTCTGGGTCCTGGGATCGAGTCCTCCTGCATCGGGGTTTCTGCTCAGCAGGGAGCCTGCTTCCCTCTTTCTCTATCTCTCTGCCTGCCTCTCTGACTACTTGTGACCTCTCTCTGTCAAATAAACAATTAAATCTTAAAAAAAAAATACCTTCAGATTCCAGGGCCCCTAATCTAAGCCTATCCAATGATAATCTCTGGGCAGAGACCAAGGTACGGCACCCTTAATAAGTTTCCCCCAAGTGAACCTATTGCATGTTCAAGTTTAGGAACCACTGGTTTAGGTAAGTGGTTTTCTGACCTGGTTGCATATTAGAATTACCTGGATAGTTTAAAAAAAAATTCTCAGATTTCAGACCTTACCCCAGATCACCTGAGCCAAAATCCCTGCAGGTAGGATACTGTATTTTTTTTTCTTTAAACCTCCCGAGTTGATTCTGGTTTGCAGGCAGGACTGAGAACTACTGGTTTAGGAAATTCTTAAACTGGTTAAGCAATCCCTGAACAGTGGAATTGAATGTTTTCTGCAGTTCGGAGGTGATCTTCTCTCTGGAATCTGATCTTATATGTTCCTTTTTTTATGTTGGGAAGGAGAAAAACTCATTCTTGTTTTGACTGCTGTCAGTGGGAAAATGCTTAGCGAGTCAAGTCATGCAATTCTGTTCTATGCTGGGTGCAATGATTATTAAAGTCTTGAAATTGTCTTGAGTGTGGGCAGAGCTGGAGTCGGCTGACTTGTCATTCGGGGGCTTTGTGTTAATCAGCGGGGCAGATGGCTTTTCTGGAGTGCCTGATGCTCTTGGACTGCTTTGCACAGCTCCCTTGTGAAAAAAACAAAACAAAACAACCTCTTTTCCTCCCCAGGTCATGGCAGAAAATAAGGCACCGAGATTTTAAGGGAGCTGCTGAAGGCTGGATATCTTGCAAGGGTCAAAGTCAAGTCTAGAGCCCCTGAAGTTAGGTTATCCCATACAGACTGGTGCGCTGATAGTATTCTGGGTCACTGGGCATTCAGAATAAGCATCTTGGATGACATAAGCCCTCATAGGCACTTGCCATCCTTGTTCTTTTTCAAATTTTCATGATCCAAGCTGAACTCATAGGCCAAGCCCATCCCTTAATTGTTCGTTGTCTACTTTGCTAAACATAGACCCAATCTAATAGGAATAGGTTAAGTTCTCACTATCAGATGTAGGACCTGGACCTGAGTTATAGGATCATTTAAACATTTGTGCAAGGCTATGGTGAGCTGGAGCCAGACCTTCCTGCTAGCTAAGAGCCTGCTGTGTACCTCTCTTCCTACCTCCATGTTCAATGAGATCACATCGACAACCTGAAATTGCCTGGAGTGGGCCTATATACCACAGAAATTGGCAAACACAACAAAACAGGTTTTTGGTATTTTTGTTTGTTTGTTTTTGTTGTTGTTTTTAAGCTCTCAAAGAGCCAGTTATTAAGCATTTACCAGCAGACCATGGGTGCTAGGTCAGCCCAGAAATTTATCTGAACCCTTCAGGCTTTTGCAAGTGATGGAACCAACCAGCAAATACGACGAAAAAGATTGATCTGAATGTCATCTTTAGTATATTCTGTGTTAGATTTTCTTTTTCTTTTTTCTTTTTAAAAAGATTTTATTTATTTATTTGACACGGAGAGAAAGAGATCACAAGTAGGCAGAGAGGCAGGCAGAGAGAGAGGAGGAAGCAGGCTCCCCGCTGAACAGAGAGCCCGATGAGGGGCTCGATCCCAGGATTCTGGGATCACGACCTGAACCGAAGCCAGAGGCTTTAACCCACTGAGCCACCCAGGCACCCCCAAAATGTCAACTCCTAAATGTGATATTATTTCTTGCCTATCAGATTGGTTCCAAATAATATTCAGAATTGGCAAGGGGGAGTAGAAGAGGTCATTCTCAAGCAGTGTTGATGGGTGGGTAGCTAGTATAATTTCTGAAGGGCAATTGACAAAACTATCAAAAGTCTTAAGAGGGGTGGGGCGCCTGGGTGGCTCATTGGGTTAAAGCCTCTGCCTTTAGCTCTGGTCCTGATCTCAGGGTCCTGGGATCGAGCCCCAAATCGGGCTCCCTGCTCACTGGGGAGCCTGCTTCCCTCTCTCTCTGCCTGCCTCTCTGCCTACTTGTAATCTCTGTCAAAAAAAAAAAATCTTTAAAAAAAAAAGTCTTAAGAGGGGGATGCCTGGGTGGCTCAGTTGCTTAAGCATCTGCCTTCAGCTCAGGTCATGGTCCCAGGGTCTTGGGATGGAGCCCCACATGGGGCTCCTTTCTCAGTGGGAGGCCTGATTCTCTCTCTGCCTGCTGCTCCCACTGCTTGTGTGCCCACTCTCTCTCCCTCTGACAAATAAATAAAATCTTCAAAAAAGGGGTGCCTGGGTGGCTCAGTGGGTTAAAGCCTCTGCCTTCAGCTCAGGTCATGATCCCAGGGTCCTGGGATCAAGCCTCGCATTGGGATCCCTGCTCAGCGGGGAGCCTGCTTCCTCCTCTCTCTCTCTCTCTCTCTCTCTCTGCCTACTTGTGATCTCTGTCTGTCAAATAAATAAATAAATTTTAAAAAAATCTTCAAAAAAAAGTCTTAAAGGGTACAAACTTTCTGAATTGATCCTAAGGAGAAGTATGCAACATGATTTGCTTAAAAGCATTCACTGCACGGCAAAGGAAACCATCAACAAAACAAAAAGGTGACATACTGAATTGGAGATAATATTTGTAGATCATATATCCAGAAAGGGTTAATATTCAAAATATATACAGAACTTGTACAACTTAATAGCAAGCAAAAACAAAAATAAAAACAAAACAAAACAAAAACCCTAAACAATTTGATTTAAAAATGGGCACAGTATCTGAATGGAAATTTTTCCAAAGAAGACATACAGATGGCCATCAGGGAAATGAAAAGATGCCTTACATCATGACACATCAGAGAAATGCAGATCAACCCCATAATGAGATCTCTCCTCATACCTGTCAGAAAAAGAAATATGTATGTATGTATGTATGTATTGGCAGGGATTCGAGAAAAGGAAACCCTGCACACTGTTGGTAGGCATGTAAATCAGTCCAGCCACCATGGAGATTCCACAGAAAATTAAAAATAGAACTACTCTATGACCCAACAATTCCGCCTGGGTATTTGTATGAAGAAAATGAAAACACCAACTCGAAAAGATATACATATCTCTATGTTCAGTACAGTGTTATTTACAATAGCTGAGATATGGGAACAACCTAGATATCTATCGATGAATGAATGGATAAAGAAAATGTAGGGTGTGTGTGTGTGTGTGTGTGTGTGGTGGACTATTACTCAGCCATGAAAAAGAAGGAAATCTTGCCATTTGCTACAACATGGGTGCACCTTGAGGGCATTGTGCTAAGTGAAATACATTTGGCAAAGAAAGACAAATACCATGTGATTTCACTTAAATGTGGGGGGGAAAAAAGCTCATAGATACAGAGAACAGATTGGTGGCTGCCAGAGGAGAGGTGTGGAGGATGGGCAAAACTGGTGAAGGGGGTCAGAGTCCAAACCTCCAATTATCAGTAAGTCCTAGGAATGTAATGTACAGCATAGCAACTGTCATTATAAGGTTACTAAGGCAGTAGATCTGAAAGTCCTCATCACAAGAAAAAAATCTATAATTATATATGGTGACAGATATTAACTGGATTTATTGGATGATTATTTCAGAATATGTGACATATTTAATCCTTATCTTGTATACCTGAAACTAATATAATGTTGGATGTCAATTATACCTCAATAAATCTAAAAAACTAAAATAAAAAAAACCAAACCCCTCAAAATACTAGAGAAAGAACAAAAACAAAAACAAGAAACTCAAAACATTTACTGTAGCATTATTTACACCAGTGATTCTCAACTCTACCAGCATGTCGGATTCACTGGGGGTCTTTTTTTTTTTTTTTAAAGATTTTTATTTATTTATTTGACAGACAGAAATCACAAGTAGGCAGAGAGGCAGGCAGAGAGAGAGGAGGAAGCAGGCTCCCCACCGAGCAGAGAGCCCGACGCGGGGCTCGATCTCAGGACCCTGGGATCATGACCTGAGCCGAAAGCAGAGGCCTTAACCCACTGAGCCACCCAGGCGCCCCTCACTGGGGGTCTTAAAGAGAAGATATCAGTGGTTCTCAGCTGGGGTGGGGGGGACTGGGAAGGTAAGGGAGCATTTTGGACTTGGGATATTAGGCAATGTCTGCAGACATTTTTTCATTGTCACAACTGGGAAGGAAGATACTACTGGCATCTAACGGGTAGAGGTCAGGGATGTTGCTGAATAAACATCCTACAGAGCACAGAAAATCTCCCCGCAACAAAGGTTTATCTGGTCCAAGATGTCAGTAGTGCTGAACTTAAGAAACCACAGGACGGGGCGCCTGGGTGGTTCAGCCTGTTGAGCGTCTGTCTGCCTCTCGCTCAGGTCATAATCCCAGGGTCCTGGGATCGAGTCCCACATCAGGTGCTGAGTGGGGAGCCTGCTTCTCCCTCTCCTTTGCCTCTCCCCACCACTCTTGTGCTCTCTCTCTCAAATTAATAAATAAAATCTTAAAAAAAACCCACCTCACCAAATGGCTTATGTGGGCCCTAGTCTAAGCCATTTACAAGAGATACAGATAGATATCTTGCCTGCTCATCTGTCCATGAGAGAGTCACAGAGTAATCACATTTTATTATTCAGAATGAAACACTATCAGAGAAAGCATGTTTCATCATTGTGCATAATGAAGAACTAAGAATTACCAGTGTCCAAGTGGAGACTAGTTTAAAAATTATGGCCTATTTGTGAGTTGGAACAGCATGTGGCCATAGAAATATATCTAAAATATATTGTTACATTAAATAATAACTTGCTGAACAACAATAGAGTGATTTCATTTGTTTGTGTGTGTATATATATACACACACACAGAATATTCTGGAAGGATACAGAAGGAACCTTCAGCAACAGGAATAGTGTGAAGTTTTTTTTTTTCCTTTTTTACTCTTCTCTACTACTGGATTTTTTTTTTTTTTTACCATGGGCATATATTTTTATACAATTCAAAAAAATTTTTGAAAAGATTTTATTTATTTATTTGACAGTCAGAGATCACAAGGAGGCTGAGAGGCAGGCAGAGAGAGAGGAGGAAGCAGGCTCCCCGCTGAGCAGAGAGCCTGATGCGGGGCTCGATCCCAGGACCCTGAGATCATGACCCAAGCCAAAGGCAGAAGCTTCACCCACTGAGCCACCCAGGCGCCCCCAATTCAAAAATTTTTAAATAGATTATAATATATAAACATTTTTACAGACGTGTATTAAATAAATAATAATATCCATGATATACTACTAAGGGAAAAATTTAACTCCAAGACAAGTTAGACAGTACAGACTTGTATGTATCTATGTATGTATTTATGTTTAAGTAGGCTCCATGCTCAGTGCGGAGCCCATATGGGACTTGACCTCATGACCTTGAGATCAACACTGGCGCAGAGATCAAGAGTCACATGTTTAACAGACTGAGCCACTCAGATGCCCCAGTAGAGACTTGTTTTTAATACATTCATAGGAAAAAGACTGGGAAGTACAAACATCAAAATAGTCCACTGTTTGGAAGATCGGTGTTTTGGTGCTTTTCTCTATCCTCCAAATTTGCTCCGACAGGCTTGCGATTCTTCTGAAATTAGAAATTTAAAAACCTACGAGAAATGTTATTTTTCTCTCCGCAAATCTATACACAATTGTTAGGACATTGTGCATAGCTCTCGTATAGTAATGTGCAAAAATAATTTGGCTGTGAGTACAATATTTTGCCGGGCATCTGTGCTGAGGCTGGGAAGTAGATCAGCTGGGACGCTGACCTGGCAAGCCCTTTGTTAAAAATGGCCCTTCCTAGACACATGGCTCCCAGATGCTCTTCATTTTTGGATCCGTCTATTTAATGTGAAAAATGTTTCTGCTGCAGAAATTCATTGTCATCTCAAGTTTATAGAGAAGATATTCTCACAGAGAAGAGTGCCAGGGTCTCAAAAGGGAAGCAGAGCCCCTAATCCTTCATTCAATGTACATTTATAGGATACTGAGTTATGCTTTGGGTATGGGTTAAGAGTTTAGGTTCCAGTGGAAAAGGAAACATTCAAGGTCCCTTTTTTTTTCCTTTCTAAAGAGTTTATTTATTTATTTATTTGACACAGAGAGAGAGAGAGAGAGAGAGAGAATACAAGAATACAAGCAGGGGGAACAGGCAGAGAGAGAGAGAGGGAAGCCGGATCCCCACTGAGCATGAGCCCCATGCAGGACTCCATCCCAGGACTCTGGGATCATGACCTGAGTCGAAGGCAGAGGCTTAACTGACTGAGCCACCCAGGCATCCCCTCAAGGTCCTTGTTCTTAAGAAAATGACATTATAGGGGCACCTGGGTGGTTCAGTGGGTTGAGCCTCTGCCTTCAGCTCGGGTCGTGATCCCAGGGTCCTGGGATTGAGCCCCGTGTTGGGCTCTCTGCTCGGCGGGGAGCCTGCTTCCCTTTCTCTCTCTGCCTGCCTCTCTGCCTACTTGTGATCTCTCTCTCTCTCTCAAATAAATAAATAAAAATATTTAAATAAAAAAATAAAATAAAATAAAAAGAAAATGACATTATATAAGCAATGAGAAAGATAAACTGGTAAAGAGATGCACAAGATGGTTACAGAGAATAAAAATGCCAGGGTGGTGGGAAAGAACTAAATAACTAGGATGGCTAATTTTGGATTGTGTGGCCACCCATTTAGGAGGGCACAACATTATATTTCCACTAATCTGAGCCATCCCTTAGCAATGGTGACCGTGAACAAAACAGTCAGGGAACAAACTCTTTTACACCCAGAGTAGAAGTAACAAATAATTTCTTAAGTTGTGATAGTTTTAAACAGTTCTTAGAAGGCTTCCCTATTTGCTATTTCACTTGGTTCTGTCAACAGTCCTACAAAATAGATGTGGTGCCCTTCCCCACTCTCCTGGAGTTGAATATGCCCTTGTAACTTGCCTTGAGTAATGAATTGTGAGCAGAAGTGATGCCACATCTGGGTGGGGCTTTCATGAGCCAGTCCATGATTCATCATACTTTCTTTTCCCCTTGGTCATGGAAACCAACAGCCTCCAAGTTTGCAGCTTGAATCCCCATGATGAACATCTTTCAACATAAGTCGGTATGAGAAAGAGATAAACTTTGCTGTCTTAAGCGACTAAGATTTTGACCTTGTTACCTTGGTCTAACCCAGCCCAGTGGTTCTTAATGGGAAATCCTGGAATGTTTCTGATCCAATAGATGTATGATGGAGCCCAGTGATGTGCATTTCTAACAAGTTCCTTGGAGATCCTTCTGCTCCTGGTGCAGCACCACTTTCTGGAAATCATTACATAGCCTATCCTTACTAATTCAGTATTAGTCCAAGGAAACCAAAGCTCAAGGCACAACTAGTTCATTCCTTCATGTACTCAAGGAATATTTACTAAAAAAAATTTTTTTGCTACATGTAAGGCACTAGACTGGCTGGTGCATAATCAGTGACAATCAAAAGGGACATCGTCCTTGCCCTCAGGTTTTAGAGACTAGTGGTTTTCCCAAGGTTATGCCTCTACTGCAGGAGCCAGAGCTTAGACTCTGTCTTCTTTCTCATCATCCAGCACTCATTATGCACTAAACATTAACAAAACACCTTGGTTGCTATTTATTACTCTCTTCGATATCTTTTAAAGAGGTAGCATGAGTGGCAACGTAACTGAACGCAAGGGGTTTGCCACTTGGGGTCATATTGAATATAACAGAAGGAAGTGTTGAAAGCAAAAACCTTTTTATTACTTGTCACGGGTAAGGAGACAGGGAGACAGCTCTCCAAGTACTATCTTCCAGAACATACAGTGTATGTTCAAAAATGTTGGAAAAGGGGTGCCTGGGTGGCTCAGTGGTTTAAGCCTCTGCCTTCGGCTCAGGTCATGTTCTTGGGGTCCTGGGATAGAGCCCCGCGTCAGGCTCTCCGTGTCAGGCTCTCTGCTCGGCAGGGAGCCTGCTTCCCCCTCTCCCTTTGCCTGCTTCTCTGCCTACTTGTGATCTCTGTCTGTCAAACAAATAAATAAAATCTTTTTAAAAAAAGATGGAAAAATCTGAGTATGATCGTAAGATCTATAGAGATCTTAGTATTATAACGAGCTGAAGGTAACTTCTGGACAATTCAGGGAAGCTTCTGCACAGGTGCTCAGCTCTCACTCCAGCTCACACGGGCTCAGGTAACGGTCTATCAGGGGAGACACACCTAGCAAGTGGCCACGAGGTAAAAGGCCTCATTGGTTGTCTCCTTGGCTGGAACAGTTGGTTCTGCAAAACAAAATGTATTCCTTCCCTGCTTTTGTCCCTTCCCCTCTTCCCTTCTGCTGATAGCCTGCAGCCGTCTTACTGGAGTAGCTTCCCTTTGCATCCAGGCTAACAGTAACTCAGACAGTTTCTTTGCAGGTGGGTTTGCATCTACATGTTTGGAGGAAGAAGCTTCCACGGAGTGGATGTGAGGAATATGAGGGCCTTTCAGCACTGTGAGGAGAGAGGAGAAAAGAGGATCCCTCTCTGATAGCAGCCACGGGAAGAGAGAAATGACAGAAGGACTGGGAGACACAGGGATGTGTTGGGTAGATGCTTAAGGCTGAAGGACTTACTCCCTCAGCTGCTGGCCAGCGGATTGCCTTTCCTATAGAGAGCTCCTTCACCCAAGGGCACCCCCATTCCTGCGAATCCCACATCCAATGGGTGACATAAAGGCTCTGAAGGCCTATCCTATCTCTAGAGCTCTTTGTGGGGTCAATGTGTAACGGAACTAATGTGTTTGGTGCTTGGGATGGAAACTACGCCAGGTGGAGTTGTCACATAAGAAAACTTGATTTGCAGCAAATAAGGAGATCTTGGGGAATAACTTCCAAAACCGTGGCTCCCTGAGCAAGGGTGAGTGGGTTCCTTTTATTTAGGTTTAGGATGACTATTTAGAAAGTGGAGCCTTGTGATCATAGGGTGAGGCAGGCACAAGCTTCTGCATGCATCTTAAAGAAACATGCCTGTACATAAATTACATGCTATGTAAATGAGAACTGTGTTCCTCTTCGGGCAGGGATTTTCATACTTTAACGAGGAACATGTAACGAACTGGTCTGGGAGGTCTGGGCTGCCAGAGATCTTTTTCTAAGCAGTCATTATTGCTTAGGAGGTAGTTTTAGTTTCCATTACCGATGCTCTGTCCATCAGGTCTTTTGCTTGAGTTAAGGGTTAAGCTGGAAAGAAGAGGTTAAAGGAAAATGTGGGGAAATGGTCATATAGGTATAAGCATGTGAGCAAAAAAGGGTCAGCTCTTGGGATCTAGCTGGTGACAAACTCAGGCCCTTGATGTGGCTGCCTCACCACCCAATGCCTGTGTCCTTCCCCTCATGTTGCAAGGGTTGAGACCCCAAGAGTGCATTCGTTCTTTAATAAACATCCTCTATGCTAATTTCCATCTTAGAGTCAGCTTCCCGGGAACCCAACCTGCGACAGAAAGATTTTAAGGTATCCGCCGTGGGGTGAGTCATCTAGACCTCCTCCTCCTCTGGGGCTCCTGGGTGGCTCAGTAGATTAAGCGTCTGCCTTCAGCTCAGGTCATGAGCCCAGGGTCCTGGGATCGAGCCCCGTATCAGGCTCCCTGCTCAGCGGGAAGCCTGCTTCTCCCTCTCCCAATCCCCCTGCTTGTGTTCCCTCTCTCGCTGTGTCTTCTATCAGATAAATAAAATCTTTAATAAAAATAATCCCCCTCCTCCTCCCTTCCCAAAGCTTTGGTGAAATTGGCTTTGCTCACTCAAGCTTTCCTGAGACAGAGTTCATAGCGGGTTGAGTAGTATCCCCACCTTGCAAAGACTCATGTCTACCTAGAACCTCAGAATGTGACCTTCTTTGGAAATAAGGCCTTTGCAGATGTAATTAGTTATGGGTCTCAAGAAGAAATTATCCTGGATGTAGGCAGGTCCTTAATCCAATGACTGGTGCCATTATGAAATAAGGAGAAGACACAGAGAGACACGGACGTGGCGAAGGCCACATGAAGACAGAGGTAGAGATGCTCAAGCAGTCACAAACTAAGGAACACCAGGGCCACCAGAAGCTGGGAGAGGATGAGAAGGATCCTTCCTGAGAGCCTTTGGGGGGGGACACGGATGACTCTGAGGTGCCTACAGTGTTTACCTCTATTTGGGACCATTAGCCTGTAGGACTGTGAGAGAATAAAATTCCGTTTTTCTAACTGCTCAGTCTGAAGTGCTTTGTTATTGCAGCCTTAGGGAACGGAAACTGTATTCAACTTGGAAGAGAAAATTGAGGTGACCGCTGACCATCACACAAATGGAAATGAAATGCCCAGTGCTGCACATGTAGTAGGTACTCAATAAATGCTTACTGAACGAAACTGAACCAAATGTTAGTAAAGGAGAAAACAAAATTTATTGCAAGTTATCTTAGAATAGTTTCTTGGTTTATTTTCTTTAAACGCTGGGCATGTGAGCATCTGCTAATTTGCATACTTACTCATGATATTTGATTCTACCCGTGAAATTGTGGAAGGATCAGTATTCATTTTGGACAATTCTAATAACTCTTTAAACAGTCACTAATGAGGTCCCTGCATTGTGTCATGATAATGCACGTCCTGATCATTTAAACTAGATTTATAATTTTGAAATGCCCTCGGCCTAAATCAGGTCTCAACCAGTATCAAAAGATTGGGATCATTCCTTGCATATTTTCAGACCACAATGCTCTGAAGCTAGAACTCAATCACAAGAGGAAATTTGGAAAGAACCCAAATACATGGAGGCTAAACAGCATTCTTCTAAAGAATGAATGGGTCAACCAGGAAATTAAAGAAGAATTGAAAAAATTCATGGAAA
>PISX010018612.1:0-40251 GCA_004024625.1 Mellivora capensis | reverse complement strand
AACTTTCTGGGCTGCTCAGGAAATTTTTGGTATGGTAATGTGCCATTTTTATAAAAACAACAAAGTCATTTTTCTTGGGGGGAGGAGGTAGGCATATCACTTTTCACTTTGATATGGTTTGAAGTCTGGACTCAATGCTCAAACTGAATTTGAATTCAGGTCTGCCTTTGACCCACAAATAAATTCAACTGTTAACCATGATTTACACCAACTCCTCCTTTCTCATTTTTTCCCTTTAATTGTGCCATCTTCAGGCCATCTTAGATACTAGCTATCATCCAGGGAATAAATAGAGGAATTTGGCCAGCAAACTGAAAGAAAATTCACCCACTAGGTAATTAGCATCCTTTGTTACCATCGATGCTCACCTATAGTTTCGAAGTCCTGTGGCAATCAATGAAAAACCCCAATAATTCATTAGACATTTATACTGCACCTACCAATGGCAGACATCAGTCTCAATGTCTTCTATACACGGACTCAATGTTCACAACTTCCCTAGAAGGTAGAAGTTTTTACTCTCCTCTTTCTACAGATAAGAAAACTGAGGCCCGGAGAGGTAAGGTAACTTGTCAGAGGCCAGGCAAGTAGCAAGTGGAGAAGCCAAGACTCTGCTTTCTCACAGGGGACCATCCTTAACTGTGTAGTCTTGTGGCAAGAGAGCACTGGAGGTCACCACGTACTGCCGGTTGAGCCCACGGCCCAAAGCCTCTCCAGCCGCACTGAGCGTATCTGCTGCTACGTCTTGGCCTCCCACCCACCGGCCATACACTGCAGCTCACTGTGAACGCTCCTCACCAAAATGCCAGTTCAAAGCTAAGGGGTGCCCTTACCCAAACTGGGTCATACATGATCAGGTCACATTTATGAGAACATACTATTTTTGGTTTTTCTATTTTCAGTTATTAGACTGCTCCTTCTATGTCTGAGTTGAGGCAAGAAAGAAAAAAAAAAATCACTTCAACAGCAACTTTTTTATACTTGATATAAATATCTTTAATATCCAGTCATTAAAAGTGCATTAGTCTCTTTTCAAGGGGTTCCTAGAGAGCATAATAATAAAAATTTTAAGAGGCAGCTCAATCCCCATTTGGCCTAGATCCTAGAGTCTGGATAGTCAGACAAGTCATCTATCTCCCCTCTTCCTCCAACCTCCAAGAAAAAGGCAGTTCCTAGAAGAACTTTTGTTTGAAACACAGGTAATTTTAGCTTCAGCTCTTTGCAGTACTAAGAACCTGCTGCCAATCATAGCCAAATCTAAAGTCTGCATAAGACAAAAATGTGGATCCTGGCTGCTACTGTGCCACCTTGCTGCCCAAGCCTCCTGAGCTTAAATCTACAAGGTGGGACTGAAATACAGGTAAATGTAAAATATTAACCTAATATCCTCATAGCAGACAACAGGGGCCCAGATCAAGCAGTGAGCTTGAACTGAAATTCTGGACACATGCAAAGCACATTCAAATGCTTATTTCTTCTTTTTATAAACAGTAGTGACCAAGGCGATTCATTTAACAGTCATCCACTGGAAAAAAGTGTAGAGCCCTACCTAGACTACAGAGTCAGTCGTGAGGTCTTCCCCTCTCATTCCCTTGACTCTGTGATGTTACAGGCTCTTTACATTCAGTTAGCAATAATTAACTTGCAGTAGGAGGGAGGCTTACCATTTCCTAAGCTGCTGAGATTAAAATGACATAATAAGGAGCTAGGACGTGAGGGAGATGGCTTTCCAACTGTCAAACCAACATAAAACTAGGTGCACTATTATTTCCCCTCTGGAGGGAGGAAGGGACCTAGCATTTATGCTCTGCTACTCTTAACTGGCTACCCATCTGTTACAAGTAAATGGAGGCTCTGAGAAATGAAGTAAGCTGTCTCCTAGAATACATAGCTTAGGAAGAAACTAGAACCAGAATTTGCAGAGTGTGGCTGGTTCTGAATTCGTGTCCTATCTACCATAGAGGATGCTTTTGGGAGAATTATTGGTGCAAATGTGGGCTGCTCACCAAGGAAACCGGGAAACGTGCAGGTGCACACAAAGGAAGGTTTTTCTTGACATCTACCAGAGAGGCCTACATTTACTACTTTCTATTTTTGTAATATACAGAACTATATCAGCAAGATACATATCTAGAAGATTTTCCTTGTTCTCCTCCCAAATCCATGTTATACGTTCCCTTTCGGTGTGAAAGGCACAAAGAAGGATTCCTTCCCCCTGTCAGACACAAAACCACAGCAAGGTCCTCTACCCCATTTTAAATAGACTGCTATTCTGCAAGAATAATTCCGGCATGGAATCACTGGTAGGGTTCAGTCATGCAATCATCCCATAAACATTTACCCAAAGTCCTACCTATGCCCAACATCAATACGTAGGGACTAGAGATTGTTTCTGTCTTCAAGAAATCTGAATTAGACTTGGAAGATAGGTGAAAAAGAATTACTACAATGGATATAGGCTCTGGGATGCTATAGAAAGCCAACAATGGAGCTTTTAGCACAGAACGGAAAAGACAGAACACAGGCCAAGGCTCCCGGTATAGGATTCCACCGGCAGCATCCAGAAAGTGCCTGCAGACAAGTGGCCAGTTATGACTGGAGCAACTTAGGGTGGGAATGTACTAGAGCAGGGAGAAGCAATCTGGAGAGGAGGTCGAAGAGCTAAACTGGGTCTAGATCAGGTAGGACCTCCTGTGCCATTTACAACAGAATGTTTTTTCTAGAGGCATAGTGAGGCCGCTGTCCATGTGTTAGCAGGGAACTAACATGATCTGATGAATGTTCTAGGAAGATCATTCTTAGAGCAGAATGGAATGGGGAGATATTACAGATTAGCAGAACACTTAGGCATGTGGCCCGATTACGTGGGTCTGAGCTAAGACAGTTTGACAGTGGACAAGGAACAGATAGAAAACTATTTAGGAGAATAAGTTGCCAAATTTATTACAGTCTAGGATAATGGGCAAGGGAGGGAATGAGGTAACACCCAGTATCCCAGGCAGGACAACTGTGATACCTTCACTGGAAGGACAGAGCTGGGTGAAAAAAATGGTAATTCTAGATACTTTTCCTTAAGTGTCTCTATAAACCATGGTTGCTTTAATTCTAACACTCCTTGTAGTATAGCACCCCTAGTTAAGATTTTGTTATTTACAATGACATTATTTACAATGACATCCACAGGATCTTTTTTTTTTTTTTTTTAAAGATTTTATTTATTTGTCAGAGAGAGAGCAAGAGAGCGAGCACAGGCAGACAGAGCAGCAGGCAGAGGCAGAGGGAGAAGCAGGCTCCCCGCAGAGCGAGAAGCAGGCTCCCCGCAGAGCAAGGAGCCCAATGCGGGACTCGATCCCAGGACGCTGGGATCATGACCTGAGCCGAAGGCAGCCGCTCAACCAACTGAGCCACCCAGGCGTCCCAGGATATTTCTTAATTTAAAAAGTAAACAAATGGCTTGACCCACAGTCTCCAGAATAAGGAAATACAGGAGGAAATGCACGTATCCAAAGCGAAGAAATAAAGCAGCGAACACATGAGTAAGAGAACCCATTTCTGCAAATGCAAATCCAGAGCATGGCCAACATGAGCATGAATCCTACCTCAGGGGGTTAACTCCCCCAGCGAAAACTCTTTCACCACTTCCCAAAAGATGTCTGGAGCACAAGTCCAAGTTGCCTTCCACTCAGTCCCCTCAAGGGAACACTTACCATCATAAATGTTGACAGAAGATGAACTCTAAATTCTAGTTTTAGTTAAGAGTTCATCTAAATTTAGAAGTCCCAAGGAAGAGTGGTCATCTCTAACTCAAATGCCCTCAGGGACAGTCAGGTAACAGAAATCAGTAAAGCAGTCTGGATACAGTGTAATAGGGAGTGAAGAGAACAGCAAACAGAACCAGTCTGCTCCCTTTGTTGCTTTGAAAACATAGTTGCCAATTTTTGTATAATTAGCCTACCAAGAGGTGGAGTATCTGGCCCTTCCTTCTCTTTCCATCTTGGTGGACTTGAGATTCTCATATTCTATTGGCTTGAGCAAAGTGACACAGCACAATCTCTAAGGCTAGGTCCTGAGAGGCCCTGTGGCTCTTGCCTTGTCCAGCTTCATCTTGGATCAGAGAGTCCCCATGTTGGAAGGCTGACTTCCCTGAGGCCGCGATGTTGCAGAACACTCCTCGAAAGAAAACATGGAAAGTTGGACACTGTATACTGATTTGGGGGATTCCCAAGGAGCCTCGAGCTCTCCTGGCCCAGGCACACATGAAATTTATTACTCCTCCAGGTGATTCTGGCTCCCCAAATTTAAGTCACCCCAGCTGACGCCCGAGCCACTATGGACTAGAAACAAACCATGCCCCCCATGCCTTGTCCACATTTCCAACTCTCGGAGTCCATGAACATAATGAAAAGGTCCGTGTCTTACAACTCTTGAGGCCAAGATGGTCTGTTACATAGCAGGAGGACACTAAAGTCCTTCAAGGGAAAGGCAGCCCCTGCTCTGTTCTCGCTGATGCTGATCTGAGAGCGAGCAAGGCTAGTGTCTGGAGATCCTCTCATTAATTAAAAGAAGTCAGAAGCTTAGATTTGTAGGGGACTTTTTCTTTTTCTTTTTTTTAAGATTTTATTTATTTACTTGACAGAGACAGGGATCACAAGTAGGCAGAGAGGCAGGCAGAGAGAGAGGGGGAAGCAGACTCCCCGCTGAGCAGAGAGCCTGATGTGGCGCTCAACCCCAGGACCCTGGGATCATGACCTGAGCCAAAGGCAGAGGTTTTAACCCACTGAGCCACCCAGGCGTCCCTGTAGGGGAGTTTTTCAATTGCTAAAACATGATTAGGTGTGCCAAACAAAACATGATTAGGACTGGATTTAGTCCTTGGCCCACCAGCTTGCAACTCGTCATGTAGTACATAGATTCTACATAGAGGCCAAGAGAGGCACCCTTGATGACAGCCACTTTCAAAGAGCACACTGACAGTAGTTCAGACCGCCTCGACATCACCCCTTGGCACCAGATCAGCTGTGGCTGCTGCTTTTCCTTGGGGAACACCAGGCAAGAGTCAGCTCTAGGAAAGGCCGAGCAATTCCCCAAAAATATTCCTAAAAAACACTCCCAGATTTTCTTTGGTTTTCAATCTCCAACGGATTAGGTCCTAGGCTAACACCTCAAGCCACGGTGGGGACAACATAAGCCAAGGACAAGTCTGGAAGTCATAAATAGGAGCTCAAGGGGCACTCCTGGGATCCAAGACCCACAGAGCAGACCAGGAATTCGGGGGTGGAAACAAAGGTGAGGACAGAGGACACCATAGCAACTCAATAAAAAATAAATGTTTAAATGAATGAATGGATAAGGAACCATTTCAACAGATGACTTGTCTAACCTTCCCTTACACTGCATTCTGGCACCTCCAAAAACACAAAGCCACAACCTAATCTAAATTCACGTAATGTCTAGAAGTCGCTAAGTCCCTAAAATAGAAATGACCCATTCTCCAAAGTTTCTGTACCTGTTGGGGAACCAACCACTATAGGTAGTTCATTACAGTTCACTATAGATTAAAACCTCTGCTCAAAATGAAAGTATTAAACAACCTGAAAAGGCCATTCTTATTTAAACTACTTAGTAGGGAGTCTTGTATCCAAGCCAGCATTGAGTTTCCAAAGAAAGAAAAGAACAGACTCTTATTTGCATCTTTGTAATTTTTACAAAGTACCACCCCAGGCCTAAATTAATCTTGAAAGTGATGAGGGTTTTGTTTGTCTGTTTTAATTTTCTTTATAAGAAGCAAAGAAAAAAAGTCACATGAGACTAGGCAAGAATATTTACTTTCAAATAGGTTGCATTCAACAAATTAGCATTCTATTTACTTTCTGTGAAATCACTGTACCACAGCCATCTGCACGAGTGAGCTAGGATAGAATTACCCTATCAGGACTGAATATTAAAGATGACTTGGATATGAACTCAGATTGCCAAGTCAAAACCACCACCGTTCTGTGAGCTGGTCAGGAGGCCTTCAGAGAAGAATGGCTCGAAAGGGCCAGACTCTGACACTGTGGCCTAAAGATCTTTTCCCTTCTTTTCTGCCTGCATTAGACACCACACACAAGAAAGCCCTTAAAACAGGTGAAGAATACCAGCGATCTCCGGTCTGGATTATAAATGAGGAATTTTTGAGATTTGATATGGGGTACCAAAGGAATTCTGGTTTCTTCAGTATTAGGAGAGGAGGCAAGACCATGAAGTGCCAAGAGTGGAAAAGTAGATGGGAGCAAACACCCTGGAGATGAAGAGCCAAGGCTGCCAGCTGTCCAAATTAGGTTCCTCTCTCCTTCATATCCCTTTTGTCACAAGTTCTAGGCGAGCCTGGAGGAGAGCAATGTGGAAAGCCTGAGGGTCATCTCGAAGCCTATAACAAAATCACTGTGAAAGCTTCTGAGTCAAGCTGAGCTCAAGAACATTGCTTGACTTCACAGCAAGAGCTTCACCATGAGCCCAATAAATTCTAAAATTCTACGAATCAATCCAGGCTGGTCTTGATTTACATTAACCTAGGATTCCGGGAGCAATGACAGCAGGGAAGATCAAGGAGCCAGTGTTGCTGTAACGCATCCTGCTGCTTCAAGACACTCTGCAACAGTGAAGATCTTTGGTGATCTCAGGTAGCTGTTGGTAAGAGATGAGGCATATGTTTGCATGTACGTGTGTGTAAAATGGACAGGAGACACCCAGAACCAAACTACATTTTATAAAAGTAGCAATTTTATTTTTTTCTGAGCTAATAAGATTTAGTATCTTGAATACTATTAAAAACTAGCTTTTGGGGCACATGAGTGGTTCAGTCATTTAAGTGTCCCACTCTTTTTTGTTGTCGTTGTTAAGATTATTTACTTATTTGACAGAGAGAGAGAGAGAGAGAGAGAGAGAGAGAGATATGTCACAAGTAGGCAGAGAGGCAGGCAGCGAGAGATGGGGAAGTAGGCTCCCCGCCGAGCAGAGAGCCCGATGCGGGGCTCCATCCCAGGACCCCAAGACCATGACCCAAGCCAAAGGCAGAGGCTTAACCCACTGAGCCACCCAGGCACCCCTAAGCATCCCACTCTTGATTTGGGCTCGAGTCACGATCTCAGAGGCCTGGGATGGAGCCCCATGGTCGGATTCCCTGCTCAGTGGGGAGTCAACTTGAGGGTTCTCTCTCTCTGCCCCTCCCCCTGCAACATTTGTGTGCATGCACATGTGCACATACTCTCCCTCAAATAAATAAATCTAAAAAAAAAAAAAAAAAAAAAAAAAAAAAAAAAAAAAAAAAAAAAAAAAAAAAAAAAAAAAAAAAAAAAAAAAAAAAAAAAAAAAAAAAAAAAAAAAAAAAAAAAAAAAGCCTAGCTTTTAAATAAACCTTCCTATAAAGAACTCCTGTAAGACAGGCAATTAAAGGAAACTCAAACTCAATCTTTTCAAAAAGGAACCTCCCTGAGGTCACGATAAAGCTCACATTTACCTGATAAAGCTCACATTTACCTAATTAAGCTATTAGAATAGAAATTCTGCCCAGATATTTCCGTAACAAAGAAAGGAAAAGGGAAGGTGCAATAGGAAACTAGGTGTTTGGTGGCTTCAAGGATAAACATTGTTATACTTATGTAGCAAATTTTGTTACTTTCTTATGACAAAAAAAAAAAAAAGAAAACATTAAAAATTATCAGCACCTGGGCGGCTCAGTCAGAGCTGATGCGTCTGCCTTCAGCTCAGGTCATGATCCCAGGGTCCTGGGATGGAGCCCCAGTCGGGCTCCCTGCTCTGTGGGAAGCCTGCTTCTCCCTCTGCCACTCCCCCTGGTTCTGTTCCCTCTCTCGGATGCCTGTCAATAAATAAAATCTTTAAAAAAAAATTATCAGCACCTCAGTAGTTATAGGTAGAGGTCAGCAGAAGCTGGGTTTCCTTTACAGAATTTCTATTTTGTTTCCTCTCCAGCCCCAGAAGGCACCACAAAACAAAAACACGTGGTAGAGACCAAGAAGGAGAACCTAAATGTCCATGATTTCGAAGATGTGCCAATTTGAATGTCTACCACGGATAAAGAAAATCCTCATTCCTACAAGTTACATTAAATCCCCACACCTGTCCTTACAGATGTGACCAAGTACACGCATTGGATGACAAAAAGAATCCAGAAACGGTGTTGGGGGGGGGGGACCATCGATACACTGGTCCAGAAATCTGGCTGGTGGGTCCAAATGTTTGCTTTTGGTATCTCTAGGTTGGGCCAAATATATTCCAATTTTATAAAGTCAAATCTGTTCAAGTAAAAGCTAAGTGTGAACAAAACAGCTGATGGTAGGGTCGCTCCAGCTGAAGGGTGCCAGTGGTTGGGGTGAAAGGGGTGGCAGAGCCTGTCTATTCCCCCTCAGTCACTTCACGCTGCTCCAAAAGAGGCTCCACAGACCTGCTAGGGCTTTGAAAATGATCTGAGATCCAGCATACAACACCACAGGCTAAAAATGAGGTCACAATACCAAAGTGGAAAAACATCAAAATGAATGAAATACAAAGGCTAGATTACGTTAATTTTCCTATCTCGATGAACCAAAGGGTCAACAGGCTTCAAGATAATTTTTCTCTCTTTACTGTTTTAACAGAATTAGTTTATTGATTTTTTATTTAGCGCTATCTTTCTGCCTTCCAGGCAACTGGGCCATATTTTCCCCCAAATCTTATAACATCTTCATTATTGACTCAGAAGATAGTGGTCAGAAGATGGATTTTCTTAACTGATAACACTCACTGTAAAACTCCTCCACTAAAAAGAAATTCAGCATAACCTTTAGTAGAAAAAGACAAAATAATGGAAGAGCTTTTTATGATGGCATAAATCTGCGTATACAGAGCTTCGATCATCATAAGACCACTTAGCCCACGAACACTTAAGAAAAGGAATGAAAAACCATTAAAATTACACTGACTTATAAAATCCCACCAAGAATTTAGTTTTGGTGTTTTTGGTTTTTTTTCCCCAAGCTAAGAAACCAGCTTTTACAGGTCCACTTAATTACAACATCTAGAGAATGAAGAACATGTGACGTTTCTCCCCATTTGGACAGAAACCCTGCCAGCTGAAGGACCCACACACAACATTTAATACTCTGTCTAGCCCCTATTTACTTCCTAAAACTATCTGCCACATTCTAACAATACCACCAGCACAGATCTACTCAAGTCTTCATCATCTCTCCAACACTGTTTGCTCAATTTCATCTCTCCAGACAACAACTGCCCCCCCCACCCCCGCTTGGCCAGATCCAAGCTCTTCCCTAGGACTCAAGCTCACAACCACCCTCTGGAGGCGGCCAGCGCTGGCAGGGCAGCCCACAAGCCATCTCCCAGAGCCACAAAGGCCCATGGCACCAAGAGTTCATTCTATTTGGTTCTTAGTCATAACACCTTCACGGTCACTTCCACACTTCCTTTATGGACGTGTCAGAATTCCTAGCATGAAGGGGTGGTGGGTCGCTTTCCTGCTCTACCTCACTACCACCATGCTGCACCTACATGAAACACACATTAGCTGCTGAACCAACGTGCATGCTCTCCCCATCATCTCCCATCTACACACGCAACAGTGCGGAACTATACAAAGTGAGTAAGCCATGAACGGAATTTGGCTTTCTACTGCCACACATGCTCACGAGTCTTCCATCAACTCACGCTTTCCCTGTCATTCACGTTTGTTTTACTATGTTGTTTATCACAGGACACACTCTGATTAGCCTTTAATTTGTTGTAATAAATCTCTATTATCCCTGGCATTGCTTATTTCTTGTAGCTGCCTGATGAGTCAAGGCAATGATTTACAATGAAATTGCTGTAGATTTTTATGTATGCTGTATGTATGCTGTAGATTTTAAGGTTACCCTTCCGATTTCATTCAAGAGCCTGACTCCAAATTTGTTCAAACACCAGCTATGAAGTAAAAGGATTAAAATGAAGGAGAAAAGGTCTTCATTCTGTCCAAAGGTTTCAGAGAAAGACCGCTGAAATCCAGTTAGATGGGACATAACCTCATGTGAAGAGCCTGGTGTCACAAACTGGTCACTGGTTTACTCTCTTGGAAACTCTAGTTGACAGCCATACTCTTCCACCTGGGGCAGAGATAGCAGAGAAACTTGAGAAAAATCCAGTCTACTGCAGAGTAGAAAATGAAATCCCTCATCCTGACTTTCCAGAGCACTATTCCACTAAGCAGAGCAAGAGAAAACACGTAAGAAGCCAAACAGAAGGCATGTGATTCACACATAGCCAGTCCACCCTCGGAGACCCTCCTTAGCAGGAGAAACCAGAGATCAGGGGACTTTAGAACTGTACAAAGCCCAAGTCACCTCCACAATAGCCTCTTTAGCTCCTTGTTCACCAACAAAATGTTCAGACTCCTCAGTGTGGCCACTTCAAAGGGGACGGGTCTGCTCTGACATTGCTAGGAGGACTTCTGCAACCCTGACAAGGGCCCTACAAGGCACAAGGAACGGTGCTGAGAGCACATTAGCTCAATGGTCCTCAAGCTGTGCCGTGCACAGCGAAGTTTCCTCTTGAACAAAGATGCCCTCTTGGACACCATCCTCACTGCTCTCGGTTAGGAGCCCAGCCCCAGCAGCACAACCACTGGAGGAAGACGGGTGGGATGGCAGACAGAGAAGGGAACCCCCAATCTAAGCTGACCAGCCCCACAGGCTGATGGATCCTCTTTCTTCCTGTCCTGGGGGAGAAAGGAGGCAAGAATCCGGTAGTAAGACCTGGATTGTGATTCCTGGCTTCCACTGGGTCACACAGACCGTGCCTCAGTGAAACTCCATTAACTCTTGAGAATTCTGTTTATGTACAGAATCTGGGTGAAACCAGATTTCCTGCAATAGCAGGATGAAAATAAAGTCCCTAAATGTACTGGATACTGGAAACGTACCTGGGGTTGCACTGTCAAGTCTGAACTCTGGGCTATACATTATTCCCAAAAAATGTTCAAGGGAGATGCAGCAATACAATGTTGCCAGCTGTTTCCTTTGGGAGAAAGACTGACCTTTAGTAAATAAAAATTTCTCCTGCTTTCAATGTCCAAATGATCTCCTAGGAGATGATGGTGTTAGATGAGGATTATTATTTTAGAATCGCCTCCTAAAAAAAAAAAAATAAAAAATTGGGGCACCTGGGTGGCTCAGTGGGTTAAGCCTCTGCCTTCAGCTCAGGTCCTGACTCCAGGGTGCTGGGATCGAGCCCTGCATCAGGCTCTCTCTGCTCAGAAGGGAGCCTGCTTCGCCCTCTTCTCTCTGCCTGACCCTTTGCCTACTTGTGATCTCTCTCTCTGTATCAAATAAATAAATAAAATATTTTTAAAAAAGTAAAAGGTTGGCAATTCCAAGTTTATTTTTAGGTCTTATGTTACCGGAAAATTTAAATCCTGGGACTATGGACTTATAAGTTCTCTATCGGGAGCCCCTCACTTGAAGGAGAAATTATTTTGCCCACAGAAGTCAGTGGTGGACTAGAGGTCACACAGTAAAAAAGTAGCAAAGTCAATTCTATATATTCGAATCAGCAGCTAGGCAATTGATGCTTTAATTTTTAATTTATACTGAATTTGTGGGGACTTCAACAATCCGGGGAACTCCATGTGAACAACTTTGAGGTCATTTTCTCTATGGGTGTACTTATGTAACTGACTCTTTTCCAATTTTTTTAAAAATTCTTTTGAGGATAGTTGACACACGATGTTAACATTAGTTTCAGGGGTACAACATAGCAATTCAACTTCTCCATACATCATGCTCTGCTCCCCTCAAGCGCGGCTGTCACCATAGAGCAACGCTATTCCAACGCCCCTGACTGTACTCCCTCTGCTGCACTTCTTGTTCCCAGGACTTATTCGTTCCATAACTGGAAGCCTCTATCCCTTCCCCCTCTGCATCCATTTGGCCCATCCTCCCATCCCCCTTCCCCCGGCAACCACCCGATTGTTCTATCTCTAATGCTGGTTTTTGTAGATTCATTTGTTTTGTTTCAGATTCCACATATGAAATATCTATTTGTCTGTCTGACTTACTTCAATTCCATACGTTTTCCACAGTGGTGGCACCAATTTACATCCCCACCAACAGTGCACGAAGCTTCTTTCCTCACATCCTTGCCAACACTTGCTAGTTCTTGTCGTTTTAATACTAGCCATTGTGACAGGTGTGAGGGGACATCTCACTGTGGTTTTGATTCACAGTTGCCTGATGAGTGAGGCTAAGCATTCTTTCAGGTGTCTTGAGGTCTTTTAAGAGATTAGTGCATTGCACTCTAACTCCATGAGAGATTTTTAAGGGTTTTTAGATACATTTTGGAAGACCTATCATTTCTACTCACACTTAAAATAGAATTTGGCTAAAGGTTTATAAAGTTGTTTTGCTGCTGTAAAGCTTTAAATCAAGTTTAAATGCCATACACCAATTTAAGGATCAACATTTGCCAATTTAAGGATGGTCATCTACATATTACTTTAATATATGGGTGAAATCCAATAGATACCTACAAAGAGAAAAATAACCAGATTAGCTTTGTGAATAGGTGTGATAGTACAGCTTAGCTCTCTTTTTAAAATGAATGCCTCTTGTATAAACAGCTACAGACTCTGGTGGGAAAAAGGTTTCCATCAAAGACAGATTTATGTACTAGACCAACCAACCGCAAAGTGGGCCATGTTGAGAATGCACCAGGTCAAGCCAAAGAGATTAAGGGTGATAACCTCATGGCACAGAGTGGTAGGGCAAGGAGGACTGAAGTACTGGTCCTCAGTGCAAGTGTTTAAGGGACACTATAAAAATAAACAATTTTCAAGCCTGCTCTTTAGCAGATTTTGAGAAGCTTGATGGTGCTAACTGGTTTCTCGTGAGAAACCATTTAGACCCCTAATTGATCCTAATGCTAAATGTACTCTCTTCCAAAGTAGCCTCACATGTCAAACATGCAGATAAATTCAGCCAGTTCCCCCCATGGCTCCACAACCAGGACAATTTTGGTTGGTCCCCGGAACAAGCCCTGTTCCGGCTCAAAACAAATGAATCTACAAAAACCAGCATTATAGATAGAACAAACTGGTGGTTGCCGGGGGGAAGGGGGATGGGAGGATGGGCCAAATATTTAAGACAGGTGCCTGTTAAGGACATGTGCTACCAAACGACCCTTTGAAATTCTTCATGGCCTTGACCCTCACACTGCCTTTGTCTGCTAGTTCATGCTCTTTCTTACCCTAAATTGACCCTTAGCTCACTTTCCTGGGAGCAGCACTTAATCCATCATCTGCAGGTAAGACTATTAACTTCCCTTGCAAGGTCTTCTTATTCTGTTTGGGTGAACTGGCATTTGCTGTCTAGGGAAAGAGAAGAGATGCTGAATTAATGAGCATGGTTAATTTGAATTCTCAAGAGTGGTTCAGCAGACCAGGCTCCTTTGAACAGGAATCTGCAACTCAAGATATTCTGACCTTTTAAATGCTATCAAAAGTGTAACGTAAGTGTACTCCACTTCTGCCTATAGTAGCATAAATCAGAGTAACTGGCTTAATTAGTTTTGTTTGCAGCAAGCTGAGTTATTAAAAAACACAACTCCTTGAGAGCAGTTGGTGTTGCCATCTGGCCCACCCCCTTGCTCCTGGTCTCTCTCCCTTCTCCTTGCAGTCCAGAAGCTGACACTTCTCCAGACACACAGCATCTTGGCTGTGAATGCAAGTGGATGTGTGAGGACAGGAATAAGGTCAGTCCATCGTCCCAAGAATATTTATCTGAAAGTAATATGGCCTTAAAGTAAGGAAGAGTCCATGTGGGAGGAAAAAGGGCAGTAAGGTGTTAGCTTGAGGCTAGGACCAGACTACTAAGACCACCTTTCAGGAGCCATCCATGGAGCTGTGAACCCTGTACCCCATCTGGCCTAATCAGAGGTTCCCAAGCAATAGGTACAAGCTCACCTGCTAGAACACCAAGTCTACTAAGCCCGAGTCTGTGGATGTTCACCTTGTCTCATTCTTATCATTGCAGAGCTCTGGTTTTCAGGAATTTCCAACAGCATTGGAGGAAGAATGGTTCTCTAGTCCCTTTAGGATCTTCACTATTAACATTACCCCTACTTCAAGTGGCCTCAAAGTGTATAAGATTAAAGGTCTTCCTTATAAAATGAATTCTGTGCCCTGTCAGCTTGATTTTAGCCTTCTGCTAACTGGCAACTGGCTTTGGAGAATTCATTTAACTTCTCTTAGAAGTCAATTTTCTCCTTCAAAAATGAGAAAGTTGAACCCGATAAAATACAGAGTACTTTACAGATTTAAATTCTAGGATTCTGACTTCCTGAACTAAATACAACCACACTGTCCCAATTTCTTTCTATTTGTCAGCATGAAGATACCCATTCTCAATCAAAAACATACACGTGTGTATATGTGTGTGTACATTTGCATGTAAATATTCATTTACATGCAAATTCATCTCCTAATTAGTTTTTTTTACTGGCAGCACACAACATACATACATACATACACCCCCACATACAATTCACGCTCCTCATCATTTATGAACCAACAGCAATTATGGGCATTCAGGGAGCTGTAGCCATACACAATCCAAATCAGGGATTTCTTCTAAAAGTGAAAAGACCCTCTAACAACTGGAAGGAAGATGCCTGGGTGGCTCAGTCGATTAAGCATCTGCTTCCAGTCAGGCCATGATCCCAGGGTCCTGGGATGGGAGCCCCACATGGAACCTCATATTGGGCTCCCTGCTCAGCAAGGAGCCTGCTTCTCCCTCTGCCCCTCCGTGCTGCTCATGCTCACCCTCTCACACGCTCTCTCAAAAAAAAAAAAAAAAAAAAATTAATGTAATAATGAACACACTGGACTAGAAAAGTCATCTGTGGAAGCATCAAGAGACTTTGAGTCTGTGGCCAAAAGTTAACCAAAACGTTCTATCCCTCAACTGTATTAGCCGGCAAAACTAGTGCTATAAATATCTTGTTTGCAAGATTTTTTAAAAGATTTTATTTGGGGGCGCCTGGGTGGCTCAGTGGGTTAAAGCCTCTACCTTCAGCTCAGGTCATGATCCCAGGGTCCTGGGATCGAGCCCTGCATCAGGCTCTCTGCTCCGTAGGGAACCTGCTTCCTCCTCTCTCTACCTGCCTCTCTCCCTACTTGTGATCTTTGCCTGTCAAATAAATAAATAAAATCATAAAAAAAAAAAAATAAAAAAAATAAAAGATTTTATTTGACAGAGAGAGAGAGAAAGAGAGAGTGAGAGAGGGAACACAAGCAGGGGGAGTGGGAAAGGGAGAAGCAGGCTTCCCGCCAAGCAGGGAGCCTGATAAGGGGATCATCCCAGGACGCTGGGATCATGACCTGAGCTGAAGGCAGATGCTCTAACTCCTGAGCCACCCAGGGGCTTTTATCTGCAAGGTTTTAGAATGTAAAGATTCAGGGGCACCTGGATGGCTCAGTGGGTTAAGCCTCTGCCTTCAGCTCAGGTCATGATCCCAGGGTCCTGGCATCGGGCTCTCTGTTCAGCAGCGAGCCTGCTTCCTCCTCTCTCTCTCTGCTTGCCTCTGTGCCTACTTGTGATCTCTGTCAAATAAATAAAATATTAAAAAAAAAAAAAAAAAAAGATTCACCACTTTTATGTACCTGAAAATGAAAGTGAAGGGGTATAAAAATAGTTATCCAAGAGTAAAAGTCAATCCATTTAATGTTCTATTAAATACACATACTAGAATACAAACTACAGTGTGGGTATGGGCACGAGTACAAAAAACTGCAATAGTCTTTGAGAATCACCAGACCCAACGCTTCTCCCTAATATATCCTGTCTTACAGAAAGGCCTACATAAGGATCTGAAGGACAAAAACCTAAAGTATTATTGAAGTTTTCCCTTACCTGGTAATTAAATCAATGCCTAGTTCCAATCCATGTCCAAGACCACATCCCAAGACCTTCCATCACTTTCCATTAGGATTCAGGTTCAGAAGCTCTATACTATCCCTCTTTGTTAGGCGAGAACTGTATATGACCACCCAGCCATGTGTGAATAACCCAGTTCCTGTCTTTTATCTTAAGGACGGAAAAACCAGTATTGCCTTCCTAAGCCTGATAATGTAACTTGCGATTTCTCTGCCACTTTCTCTAACACCTCTGCCTCTCTCCTCTTAAGGATGCCCTATCTCAGAAAGAGAAGCCACTCTTTCTACCGGAAACTCATGAACAGCACTCTCAAGATGAGGCCGTTTATGTCAGGGGCAGCAGTAACCAGAACCTCGTTTTTCTGCAGACTAGAGACTTTTATAACAGAGTTCAGATTTCATGCCTGTATTCTCAAGTGTCCCACGGTCTACTCTTGCTGCTGAATCTCACATTTCCTAGAACTCTTGAAAACCCGCTCTTGTTACAACATGAAATAGCCTTAATTTCTTATTCAGAACGTAAAATTTCTTTATTTCCTAGAATCACATTCAAGATCATTTTTCAAATGAACACTGTTTTCCCCATAAACATTATGGACGAAGAGAGTATTAAGGGACTCTTGGTTGTGCCCAAGTACCCAAAAAGCAAACACTTCTGAGTTCTTATATTACAGAAATAGCAGTTATCTCAAATATAATCAAGACCCAGAAAATAAGCCAAGAGGAGCCTTGAAAAGCCGAAGTACTTAATGATGCAGGACCCACAGACCATGCACTATAGCTCATGCATTTTACAGCCAGAAGGAGAATTTAAGGTTCTTCACTCCGATTTAAAAAACAATTCTAATCAACATGGTTATCCACTTTCCCAAGGTATGACCAGCCAGCACAAAGAATTTAGAAACAGCAATGAGAAAGAAAGTTAAAGTCAGGCCTGCTGAGGGCAGCAAGGAATACTGCCATGGGCAGGCGGGTGCTTGAAGTGACCGGAAGTCCATTATTTGAAAGTAAATACTAAGAAAAGAATAGCCACGTGAGGCTATCTGATGTAAGGACTCATGGTTCTCTCCAACAGACTGTGGGCCTGTAAGCATCAGAAGTGGCTAAAGTTCACGAAGTTTGAGAGCTTAAGGTCCTAAGTTTGTCTGGAGAACTTACTCCATCAAGTAAACACTGGCCAAAGGGATTACGCAAGTAAAACTTTATTATTATTTTTAAAACTTTGGCAAAGTTTATCTTCATGTTCTTTTTTCTGACCAGTGGAGCTTGACTAAATCCCTACACCGATGCTTCCAGAATAATCTATCATCACTGAGTGAGTGTATAGAGCCTTCTATCAGACTCCTGTGTTTGTACTCCTGTGATGCTTCTGAAAAGGTAGCCAATACTCACCGTAACTTTGCACGTTTTCCTGCTTGGTTTTAAATTACTTCCGTTAAGAAAGTAAATGCATCACTAATTTAATGATTATTTTTTTCCTGTTAGATCTTCTGGCAATGAACAAAAAATGCAAACATTTAATTGACTTCAACGGGGTCTAAAGAACATGACCACCATCAGCTAGAAGGGGTTCGGGATTTCATAGCAACAACTGGCTTCCTCGAGTGGATGGAGGCTGGAGGCCAGATGCAGCTGACACTGGTTTCACTAAACAGAATCAAACTGAATGTCTGCCATTGTTCAGGTACAAATTTATTTATTTACAGAAATATATACGCACACATATATATAGATTATAGATACAGATGCTCTCCTTTGGAAAAAGGAAAATGGTCCCCTAGATTTAAAGAATTAAAGAATAATAAAGCTTTATTATTGTCAGTGGAGTTGAAAACCTTAAATTCTACCAGAAAAATACCTTTCTAAGTCATCTAGGTTTTCCAATGGTAGCTCACTTCTTAGATATTTAGCAATTTCTTAAACTATATGTCCAGTATTAAGCTTTCTATGTCATTAAACCAACACGTATTGTCATGAAAAATGCACTATGCTTTGCACACACAAGTATAGTATAATTGAGTCTATTTTTCAGAACTTCTTAAAGTGATGTCTCAGTTTAAGTGTGTATAAGGCTACCAAATTACCATACTGAAGCTTAAAAGATCAAAAAACGTCATCTTCTCCTTTAACCACTTACATGTCTGTTTACACAAGAAAACCCAACACTCTAGGGTCCTCAATTTAAATCAGTTCTGGTATTCTGTAACTGTTGGAATTTTCCTGCCCAGAGACATTTAATTTCTATTGTCCAAATTCATTCATAAATGATGTTCCAACTTTTTCTAAGCAAAATAAAAGATTTATGAGAGCAATTACTCATGCTATAATGCCCAACTACTTAATTTACTGACAACCTTGCTTCAGAGAATTCCTGCTGGGCTCTTCCACACACGGGTGATCCTCCCCCCTCGTCGGCAAGGTCATTTTGTGTTATCAGCGTTTTTTGTTCACTCATTAATAACCTCAACAGAGAATAAGAAGAAATCTGAAAACTCAGAGTAAAACTTATGAACTGGGCGATGTGACATGTAATATCCTTGGTGGGAAATATTCATTAGCATTGCAGGTGTCACACAATCTACACGTACCAGCGGCATTTGCTAGAAATGGGTTGGAAATTCATGTGCTTCCCTTTTGGTCTGGATGGGAAGGCTTTAAAAAGTAGTTCTGAACTACACATATGCCGGTGTTTCCCCAAATTAACCTAAAAATCCCATCCACCCAAAACTCAAATTTTCAACCCAGACCCCAAAGGTGTTATCTGAGAACCTTGGGCTGGAGATGAGGAATGAAGTTTCACAGCACCTGCTGGGGTCAGTCCCTCTCGGGCTCCGAATTCAACAAGAGAAGGAGAGACGCTAACTTTCCTCTTCCCAAGAAACTCGGATTGCTCACCAGGTAAGGCACGTCGACCCATCTTATACAACACGCACTCATGTGAGGCAATGGCTTTCACCTGGTCTGGCCATTAGAATCATCTGAGGAGTTCTTTTGCAACACACCCAGGGGCAGACCGGTTCAATACGCATCTGCCTGTGGGGCCCAAGCGCTGGTGATTATTCAAAGCCCCCACAGTGATTTTAATCTGCATTCAGGTTGAAAAACATTGCTCTCTCTGAAGCAGTGGTTTTGAATCAGGGGCAATTTTACCCATTCCCTAACCCGTGGGAACAAGCCTAAAGACAGCTTTATTTGCCATAACTGGGGGCTTGCTCGTGGGGAGAGCCTCATGTGGTGCCAAACCTCTTCAAATGCAGAGGGCAACCCATTACAACAAAGAATTATCTGGTCCTAATGTGAGTGATGCCACTGCTGAGAAACACTGCTCTAGAGAAAGAACTGGGGGGAGAAACAGCTTGCTCTGTCTCTAGAGATACCCTCACAAAAGGAAGGAAGGAAGCACTAAGAAGCTTTCAGGAGGGAGCTGAACACTCGTGGACCCTGTCTGTCTCCTCATGGGGGCTCTCACTGGCTAGGGTGACGATGAAGGAGAGTACGAGGCTACTGGTCACTAGAACATGCTCTAGGTCTGAAAAGCAAATAAGACCCACCAAGATAGCTAAGCAATTTTTTCAGATGGACGATAAAAAAGAGAGTAACGTTTCTTCTTGTCATCCCTTCTCAGTTGCTGATAATCAGCAATATGTGCCCCTAGAATTAAAATAAAGCTACTTTTATTACCTTTTCAACTGGATTCATAATGCCCAATGGGTGAACTACTTGTATGGGCTTCTGATCACCAGAATCATGTTTGTCTGGAAGGTCAACAACAAACAGCTGTTGCTGGAAGGACCTGAGTTCTCCGCATCGTCCCATGACCTGGGCTAAGGAGCTCCCTGTTAGGGCGGATCTGCCAGCTGATATCTGGAAGCGAACCACCTCGGTTTCTCTGTGGGAGGGAACACTTTCACCTAAGAAAGTTTGAGCCAACCTTGGAATTCAATGGGATCAGGTAAGCGAATCCCCCATTCTCAAGGAGACTCTCTATTTGGGTACATGTCTGGATAAAAGTGGCTATTCAGCTACTTCATTTACAAATCTGGTGCACAGCAAGTGACTTGAATGAAGAGACAAATGCCTTAATGCCTAGATGAAAGTGTTGAATCTACCTCCTCTTCGCACATGGAATTCTCTGCAAACTGAAAAACAGCTGAATCATAACTTCTAAAAAAGCAAATGCACTCGTGAGCATGTTATTCAGCTTGGAGGGTTTTTTTCTGTTTCGCCTTGGATTGTGTTGTTTTTCAGTCAGCTGCTAATTTAAACATGGCTATACAGTCTTAGCTTTTTTTAAGGAAAAATCCCAAATTCACCCTTGTATCCAGTTGGAAATTAAGCTGTTTTAACCAAAGGAAACTCTTGGATACCCAGTTCTTCAACTGCCTCCTCCACGGAATTTGTAACAAGATTTAAAGATGTCCAAGGCACAGTCAACTAAAGCAGTAATTGTTTTCACTAATGTTCCCTTGCTAAGCGTATGTGTGTCTTTTTGGAGGGAACGTTACAAGACCGTATTCTGCCAATATGTGTTTCTTTTGAGTTTCATTCTGCCACAATGCAGACACACTTCCACCAGCTTTCCCTATTTTTTCTTTTCACTCAAAAACCTCCAAGTGTTCATCCAAAAACACTCATTATCTCACACAAACTACAGATTATGGACCGTACATGACTCAGCAGATCTCTAATTTGGGATTTACCTTGGTATTGGTTCCTACTTATTTCTAGGCCAATGATTCAACCAGAGTGTGGGGAGATTAAAAATATGACAAGTCATGTCTTACCATCCATATCAAAAATTAATTTGTAACAGCGGGATACATACAGGCCCAAATTTATAGGCTGATGATCCATAAACACCTCATTGTGCCACTTCATTTTCTAATTAATTATTGAAATAAAAATGCAATGCCAATGCACTACAAATATACTTTGGTGAAGATAGCAACTGCCAGATTTGTCACTTAAGAATGAGAAAACCTGCCGTAAACATAAGAATTAAATACAATGTAAAAAAAAAAAAAAAAAGCAACTAAATACAGTGTCATTCTAAAGAATGCATGAATGCATCTCTGCTACACCAAACTTCTAACTAAATAAAATGGTTAAATTTTAGAAATCATTTGCCGGATCACAAAGTCTATCTGCATTCAGGCAACAATAAGCCATGATGTAATGTCATCCTCATCTAGAAATATACCTTACTTCATGCAAGGTGTTTCTTAAAAATTGCACTTGAAATCTTTTCATGTCCTTTAAAACATGCCTTGATTAAACTAGAGGAGTTCTTTACTTAAAAGAGCACTTTGGGAAAGAAAAAAATTGTTTTGTAAGTGAACTACCTGGCCCCTAAGTAATTTTTTTTTTGGTTCCAGATACAATGTTCCCCTTAAACAGTGTACGTATTTATTTCTCATGCTCATTAAAAAGTAATAGAGAAATGAAAAAGTCATTAACTTGAACTTTCCCGTTAACCCATTGCTCCCTGAAGAACACGCTTCATGGCTAGTGGTTCATCTCATCTATGGCAATGCGACTAAAATATCTTTTTAAATGACTTTCACCTCCTGTGAGAAGTGCACAGCCGCCGCTGCCCACAGCAATCAGGGCAGCTTCTGGGCCAGTCCCTGAAGGAGTGAGGGAGGGTGCAGTTAACGTAGCAAAAGCCCCAGCCAGCCAGCCAGGAGGCCTCTGCACCCAGGTCACTTGGCTTCTCCCACATTCTGCTTTCCAGCCCAACCCTGAAAGCAGCATCTTCCCCACTCTTTCCAATTCCATCTGCACATAAAAGAGCATTGGCTGCATTAGAAGCCAAGCTTCAGGAGTCAATTTTCAGCACTAGGAGAAAAGGATTAGGATGAAATGGGCTCCAACAGGTAAATCCCCAGGTACAGTATTGAAAATGTACCCTTCCCATCACTCACTGCTCACATTGGCAACCCCCCGCCACTGCTCAGAGCTGACTGTGCATGGACTCCGTAGCAGCTTTCAAATAAAGCAGAAAACCTCAGGTATCTTGGATGAAAAAACCCCACAGTTTATAAAAACAAACCTTTTAGTTCTAACTCAACCATAAGTAACATGAAAGGCTTGGGAGGAGGTTTTGTTTGTTGGTCTTCAGAAATGACTTCTTTTCCCCCTTTCTGGAGTTCAAAGTGATTTTAGAACCAAGATACAGGAAAGTAAACCCCTTCCAAAAGGTTTAGGGTCCGGTTTAGGGCCGTGTCACCAAATGCAGTGGAGATTACACTTTGGAAACCAAAGGAGCGTCCAAATACATCTGTACGTTTTCAAGAGGAACATTTAAACATTTGGGAGGCTATCTCTCAGTGTAAAAACATGCTGTTCAAAGTATGTTTAAGGGAATCTGGGAGAGGGTGGTGGGTTTTGCAAGAGTGTGGAAGGAAACCATTTGATGTGTTTCTCCTACAAAGGGAAGTGCCCCAACACACGGATAAAATCCTTGAGGTAAGGTAAGGCATAGCTACAGGCATTCAGGCAATGGGGCATCGAGCTTGCTGTGGGATACCATATTTCTTTTCCATGTTCTTCATAATAAAATTCATTTCTTTATGCACTAAGCTGTTAGATGGATTCAAAAACCTCTGGGTCAACCGTTGGATGAGAACCCCCGTAGGAAACGGCACACACTAGGAAAATACTCAAGTTCAAGACCGGAAAGCCTTAGCTTGGTTCTCTTTTTCTCTTCAATCCCTACACATCTCACCCTGACCACTCAGAGTCTCTTGGAATTATCGTTCCTCTCCTTCCCCTAACTCCTCACCCCGTCTTCGCCAGGCTTACTCGGCTGAGAATGCAAACCAAAACAAATCGAGGGGAGGAAACACTCGGAGCCTCGGAGCCTCCCTCGAGAGCCTCGGAAGCACCTGTTACCTCCCCTCCCCAGCCACCCCTCCATCCAGCGCCTGCACTTCCTAACGCGGCTGGAAAGCCCTTCATGGCTCATAACTCTCTAGTGAGTCGCCCCAGCCAAAGCAGTTCCCCAGCACGTACTGACCCACCGTTCATGCCACTGTAGACACTCCGGTGATGGGGTGACACGTCCTCCTGCGCCTGTCTTCGGAGAGTACCCTCCCTGCTGCCTCCGCCGCTGCCTCCGCCTCCTCCGCCCACGTGTTTGTGATCGGGGCTCCCCCCGAAATGTTGTTTGAGGTGCTCAGGGCTGGTGCCCCTGGCTCTGGGTAGATGCTCCAGGCTCCCGCTGAGGGCGTGTTTCTGCAGATGCTCGGGGCTCCCTCCGCTGTGCCTCGCGTGCTCCGGACTGCCCCCGGGCCTGTGCTTCTGAAAGTGTTCCGGGCTCCCGCTCAGCACGTGCTTGGGCAGCGTTTCGGGGCTGCTCCCGGGATGCGGGGGCCTTTGCTGCTCAGGGCTGCCCTTGCACAAGGGTTTGTGGTGCTCGGGGCTGGGTCCTTTGAGTGCTTTGGGGTGATCCGGGGTTCCGGCGGCTCGGGGTTTCTGCAGATGCTCGGGGCTGGTGCTGCGGTGCTTGGCGCGCTCTGGACTGCCCTCGCCCCGGGGCTTCTGCAGGTGCTCCGGGCTGCCACTGCTGGCGTGGTGCTTGTGGTGGTCGGGGCTGTCGGTGCTGCCCGTGCTGGAGGTGCTGCTGCCGTCGCCCACGTCCCGCACGTAGGGCGCCGCCGTGGAGGCAGTGAGCTGGCACAGGCTGGCCTGGCTGTCAATGGAGCAGCGGCTGCCCGCGCAGCCGGCGCCCTTCTCCTCGTCCAGCAGCACGCAGAGCTCCTTGAGCTCCATGTTCTCCTTCACCACCTCCTCCTGCTTCACCTCCAGCTCCTTCAGCTTCTGCAGGTATAAGGCCACTTCCTTGTGCATCACCCCAGCCGTGTAGCGGCCCAGTCTCTGCCACTCCCGGGACACCCTCTTGCCTTTCTGCCGGTCATCGTCCAGGAAACAGCAGAGGTCCCTCAGCTCCTGGTTGTCCTCCTGGAGTTTCTGGTTGATATCCTGAAAAGAGAGAGACAGCCATTCAAGGGCGGTACCCAGGTGAGGTGGTCTCAGGCCCGGACCTCCTGGGAAGGAGACAGGAATTGGTGAATTCTCTGTGATGTGAGGGGGAAGATGAGAAGCTGAGAGGCCACTGATGATTGTCATAAAAATCACAATAATGGGTCTGGGTTATGCTCCCCACCCAGGGCTTGCTTGTATTATCTCATTGGATTTTCACAAACCACTTGGGAAGTCATGATTCTTTTAAAGAGGAGGAGACTGGACCTCACAAAGCTTCACTTGCCCAAAGCCAATATCCAGGGAGTAGCCACGTAATTTGCAAGAAAACCCTAAAACCAAGGATCCCCTCCCCTGCTTCACCCCCTTCCTGGAAGAAAATGGTTGCTCGGCAGCTGAGAAATCCTTAAAAGCTCTGAGGCAACAGGCCTTCCATCAGCACAAATACAGCACTGCCGGGTGTTCAGCCCCTCACAGGGGACCAGCACAGCTGGCTTCCAACAGCATTTCTGTCCCACACGTCTGAGCCCTACTGGTGTACCCCGTGCTCATCTCCCAGGCATCCCACATGAAACACGAGCAACACCAAACTCTTGTGAGATTTTTTCTTTTTTAAAAAAATATTTTATTTATTTATTTATTTGAGAGAGAGCACAAGCAGAGGGAGAGAGAGAAGCAGACTCCCTGCTGAGCAAGGAGCCTCTTGGGGGACCCAATCCCAGAACCCTGGAATCATCACGACCTGAGCCAAAGGCAGCCGCTTAACCGACTGAGCCACCCAGGTGGCCCTCTTGTGGGATTTTCAAAGTCCCCTCCCCAAACTGCCCCTCTCAGCAAATGCCGCTTCCACTCAACCTGCTGCTCTTCCTAAGAGCCTGTGCTTATGCCTGGCTGCTTCTCCCTCACCTTTCACTCCTGAAATAAACAGCCCTTCTGAGCCCTACGCTTCTGAGATTTAACTCATCTTGTTACTCCCATGCTTAGCATGCTAAAAACCACTGCACTGCCCTGAGAATAAAGTGCAAAATCCTTCAAGTCTCCCAAGACCCCAGTCCTCTTAACCCGGCCTATTTCTCCTGCACGAATGGTGGTCTGCTCACTCATTCACAAGGACTTAGTAAGCAGCTAATATGTGCCAGGTACCAGTCCAGGTGCTAGGAATGTATCAGTGGACACAGCAGGCCCCTTGACATCCTACGGCTTTCATTCTGACGGGAAAAGCCGACAATATCATGTTGTGAAGTGCTGGGGCGAAAACTGAAGCAGGCTAAAAAATACTATTTTTTAAGAGAAGGCATCTCACTGAGCAGGAAAACATTTGAGCCAAGACTGGGTGGAATGAAGGAGCAAACATGTGAGGGAAGAGGATCGCAGGCAGAGAGAAGGGCAAGTATTTGCCCTGAGACAAACATGGCTGACGCTGCCCTGAGACAAACATGGCTGATGTTGATGTGAGGCCAGTGTGCTTGAAGCACGGTGAGCACAGAGAGCAGAGCTGGGAGAGGAGGTGGGAGAGAGGAGACCCAGGAGTGTGGGTGTCGGGGCTGGGTAATGCTGAGCCTTGGCAGCTACGGGATGGACTCTGGATTGGTGGTGAGCTGAGGATAGAGAAGTGACACAAGAGGTTCATTTTATAAAGCATCACCATCATTCTGTGTGGAAAACAGATCAGAGGAGGGGGATGATGGAGAGAAGAAAGGGAGACAAGATAAGGTGGAAGCCAGGAGAGATCAGTTAGGAGTCCACCAGGCTGGTCCAGGTAGAGGGAGAGGATAGTGGCTTACACAGATGGCAGCAGTGGAGAAGGTGGGACCTAACCCTTGACCCCCAGTTGAGCCCCTCCAACACTGGCCTGGTTTCAGGGCCCAAGGAACAAGTCCTTCCCCTCCTTCACTTGGAATGTGTTCCCCTAACCTTCTGTACAATCTAAAGGCCTCACTTTATAAATCACTTCCCCAGAAGCCATCCCTGACCACTACCCCCTATCTGAAGGAAGTTGCTTATACACTTCTACCATTACCCCTTTGACTTTCCTTCTGTGGCACTCATTTCAATCACATATGGTTGAATGTGGCTATGAGAACTCACCAGACCCTGGTCCTGAGAATGGAAACCCCATCTGTTCTGTCCACCTCTGTGTGTCCAGACCACAGCACCCCCACTGCAGATGCCTGAACCAAGGAACTTTGAAAACACATTGTGAGGTCCCCCTTTATTCTCCAGTCACACATCGAGTAAAGGGACCATTTCTTGAAGCACCTTGGTTTGGTGGCCATGAACCAGGGGCGGTTCCAGGACTGTTACCTAAGATTTCTCCTGCTTTCCGAAGCCGGAAAAGCTCTGGTCTTGTGACTCTGTCACTAAGATTTCTCCTGCTTTCCGAAGCCGGAAAAGCTCTGGTCTTGTGACTCCGTCATCCAACCCAGCACTAGAGGCACCTACAGGAGACCTGATCGTGGTAAACTCAGATTCATTCTAACCCTTTGCCTGACACTGGTGAGAAAATAAACTCTAAAACATCTGCCACCCACACCCAGCACCCCCTGACGGTCTTGGGGCCCAAGATGAGAGTCACCCTGACGAAGAAGAGGATTTTGCACAGTGTGGTTTTAACTCCAATTCTAACTCTTGGCATCCTGACTATCGGTTTCCTTGTTCCTGATGCCCGTCTCTTCTAATTATCACTTTCTGACTTCAGGCCTGGCCATTTCCAAACACCTCCCACGTGGCCTCCCCTGCCTTTGTCTGCCGCTTCCTCTATCTTTGCTCACCCACCCAAGCCAAGTTCTCTGTGGCCAGACTGATCCTCAAAATCACCCCCTGAATGTTCTCTCTCCTGCATCAATCCCATCCTCTCTCCTTTACCAGGAAGATGAATAAACCCTTTGGCCAAGCCAGGAAGGCTTTCTCCTGAGCTTCCTCTTTGTCAGCTAATTACGAAGCTTGCTTGTATCCCAGCTTCCCAATTAGAAGAAACTGTCCTCTTCCCTACACGAACTTACCTAAGAGGAGAAATTCCTCTGAGAAGTCTCCCCTAGCCCCGGAACAGCTTCTGGCCCGTGGTGGCAACAACCACAAATGAATGAATGAAGTAACTTCCCCACTTATTGCTTAATGCCTCTAAGATACCGTAGCTGGAGCACTCATTGGACATCCTTTTTTTTCCTTTTCCAATGTCGATATCCTAGCTTCTAGGGGCAGACTCTATTCTAAAGTCATCCTTTATGTAGCTGACACGCCTGGCATGGCGCCTTGAGTACAGTAAATAATATGTGTTTATGGACTGACGATGCTTTAAAAGCCCCAGGCCTGTGGCCAAAACAGGATATAGCTCTGGCTACTGAGGATTTCTTACTATTGTCTCAGTAAGCCCCTGCAAGGTTGGAGTATATGTCATAAATGAGTAAAGGATCTGTTGACATTGATGCTTTCAGGGAATCCGTTGTGTTGGGGAGCAGAGAGGAACATTAACGTGATGCATAACCAATCTACAGATCCGGTTTTCCCAAATCTGCCCCCATCCCCTGAAACTCCAGGTCAGAGCAACCTGAGCATGGTTCAGCACCACACTGACATAGTTCTCAGAATCCAACTCCTTATAAGATCAGAACCAGAATTCCCTTCTCCACCCTTGCAGGATCACACATTCTAACCAGAAAATGTCAACTAGCTGAAAGAAAAGAAAGTGACCCTATTTTAGCCACTGTATATCTGTGTGACCTTGAGAAAGCTATTCACCTCAAATATATCATGTAATCCTCATCAAACCTCTTCCGGAATTAGCATCCCCATTTAGCAGATGAGAACACTGAAGCTCAGAGACGTTAACAGCCTGCCACGCTGCCCAAATTGTCAGACTCTAAATCCTTTATCTCTCTGCTGCCCCACACTGCTCTGTCTCTGAAATGTTTAAACACAGACAAGTCAGCCAGGGCTTGGACCCAGTCACAGGCCCCTCAAGGCAAAGACCTAGTGCTCCCATCTCCCCACCGCCACAGCTGCAGTACCTAGTAGCCTTGAAAATATTCATTACAATTTCAAAAGCAAATCACAGAAAGGAACGTAAAAAAGAGAAGTGTTGTGGCCTTCATAACCCTAACTTCAAGGCCCTCAACTGGGAGTCCCACACCATCAGAGCCAAAAACAAAATAAAAAATCCTTCCTTGTAGGTAAGCCAAAATAAGTTGAGTGCACATATAATTTACTCAGTCAACCACATTAATGCATCACGAGAGTGTCCAGGGATGTTCTGAGCTAGGATGATGGATAGAAGAGAGAAGGCTGGCCTTAGCCAGGCTTCACCACAGCCCCTCAGGGGTGGCCCAGAGGCCTTGGGGGCTATGATGTTGTACCTGGCCAGGGATGATGGAAAGGAGTAGAGGCCGAATCAGAAAGTTTCCAGCCCCACTTTTCTGAACTTGATAATGAGGTGGTCAGGAAAGTCTTTTTAAGCCACGTCATGAATCTAGACCAGGAGACTCTCCTACTTGGGGTGAAACTGCCCTTCGCTGGCCTAACAGGTATTTCTCTAAATAACCAGAAAGAAGACCAGCCTCCCCCACCACTCACACATAGTTCCCCTCGACAGACACAGACACACAGACACACACACACACACACAAAGACAATCCACACAACCCAAGAGAACCTTCAAGTATTTCTGAACTATTATGTTGATACTCCATACTATTAAAATCCTTAGGAAACTGATTAGTTACTTAATTAAAAACTCTTCCAAGCTATATTATACTTCAAACCATGGAAAAAGATTAAATTGGAGGGTTATGAACTATACCTTTGTCCAGCTTTGCCTAAGAAACCCCATCATGGAGGCGCACACCTATACATTTACAAGCCCTCTCCTGATGACAATATCTACCATTGTTTTGCAGTCAAGTCCGGAATTAAAGCTTCTCCTATGTTATCCTAATGTCTTGTTGCAAACCCCTAGGAGATGGTTTTTACCATTTGCATTTTATTGATGAGTAAAATGAGGATCTGACAAATTAATTACCCAAGCTCACCCTCCTGGCAAATGAGGATTCTAGATGTAATTCCCCAAGAGTATGGTACTTAATAAATAATACTCAAGTAATGAATTAAACCAAAGGAGAGTGGAAGTCTTGGGATTTTTCTGACTGTGGGATCTTTCTAACTGCACCCACTCTAGGAACTAGAGGACAGTGAGTTGGAGCCCTGGGGAAGGCCATCTCCACCTGCACTGGACCCAGCACCCAGGCAAGCCTCTGGCCTTCTGTCCTTCCACACCTCTCTGCCCCAGAATCCCAGAGCAGGAGCACTGAAGCAATTAAGAAAGTGTCTACAGCCCTAGTGGGGTGGGAGTGGAAGGGGGCAAGAACAGCCAGTGCCTGCAGGAATTTGCTCCCCAATGTCCCTGCAGTGTTTTCGTTTGCGTCTGGCTTCCTATAAACAAAAGCAGAACAATGAGAGGAAGGAATACCAGCAGGAACCAGTTCAAGCAATGAGGAGAGGAAGTTTGAGGCAAGCGCTGGCAGGGCGGATCCCGGCCTCCGTCTCCTACAGGCCCGCGGGCAGGCACACTGCTGCCACACTCAGAGCTCTCCAAGGAGAAAAGAAGTTGGTGGGGTTTTGGTCTTCTTTTCTTTCTTTAATTTTTTTTCTAATAGCAAAGAGGGAAGGCTGGTTCCAAAATCAAAGTGTCAAAGCTGACAGACGGGGTGGTACCTTTCAAATCCCTTCGCCCCCCTCAATGCTGGGTGAAATTATAATCAAACCGGGGGTGAAGGGGGGCAAGGGGGCCAAGGAGCCCCAGATGACGCCATCTGAATAGGAGCGAAGGAAAGCGCAGGAGCAGGTAGAAAATGTGAAGGCAGAGCTTTAGGTCCTTTGCACTGGGTGACATACGTCAGCTCCGAAGGTGGCGCCCGCGACTTCTCCCTGGGCACCCCGCCAGCCCTTCTCCCCAGCATTGGCGCCCTTTCCTCATCCGCCAGAGAAGTCACGGCTCCAGAGCACCTGTATCCCTAACCCCCAAGGACAAAGATGCCCTGGACTCACTCCCTCGCTCACCCCTTCCCCTGCCTGTGCCCCGGCTCCCCAAACCACTGGTTTTCCAGAAAAATAAAGGTTCTGCATGCCCATCACCTCCCTCCCTACTTTCCAGCATCCTCGGCGCCCGCTCCTCCGGCCACAGAAGACCCCGAATGAGAGGTCCACACTGGCTCGCCCCAAACAGGGAAGACACCAATTGCCTCCAAAGTTCGAAAAAAAGTTTCCAAAGGGCTGGGGAAGGGGAGCAGGGAGTGGTGACCGGCAGAATGGGGAGGATCACCTGTTGACGGAGGGAGGGAAAGTTTGCCTGGCCCACCTCCCCAGGGCGCCCCGCTCCCCGCCCGGCCCCGCGCTCACCTTGAGCCCGCGGATCTCGCCGAGGTGCAGCTGCAGGCGGCGGTTCACCTCCCGGATGAGGTTGCTGTGGTCCAGCATCGCGCTCACCTTCTCGGCCTCGGCGCGCCGCAGGCTGCGGATCAGCTCCTCCTTGCTCCACTGCAGCAGCTCCTCGTCCGACACTTTGGACAGGTCCTCCACCGCGGCGGCGGCGGACGGGCCGGCAGAGGCCGAGGGACAACTTTCCGCCGCCGCCGCCGCCGCCGCCGCCGCCGCCGGACCTCCAGCCGCCTTTGACATGGTATCCGCGCGGTGGCAGGTGCGAGTGGGTGGAAGAGTCAAAGCGACTCCCGAAGACGCGGGCGCGGCTGGGCCGCCTCCGCCCACACCCCTATGCGCTCCGGCGAGTCAGCTGCACCGCCCGGCGGCCGCTGGGTTGGGGCGGCAGGGGTCGCGCTGGGCGGCCATCCTACCTCGCCATCCCCGCGCGCGCGCCCGCGCAGCCCCAGGGCCGGGCAGTTACCCGCGCGCTGCTGCCGAGGCGCGTCCCAACTCGGCGCGAGTCCATGGTGAGGGGCGCCGGGGAGCGGGCGCCGCCGCGGGAAAACCTCGGGGAGCGGCGGGGGCGCCCGGGGGCCGCGCCCCGCTTCCCCTGCCCTCTCCTCCGCTCCGATGCGAGACCGTCGCCCCCCACACTCTCGCACACACGCACACACACGCGCGCACTCTCCTCCCCCTTGCCCAGCTGCAGCCCCGGCTTCACTGCGTTCCTAGGCGAGCTGGGGCGCGCCGGGCTTCACGGCGCCTCGAGGATTGCTCGAGCGACGCCGCCGCCGCTGCCCGAGCGCTCGGCGCGGCCCGCCTGCTGCGCTCCTCCCGCCGCCTTTGCTGCGCCCGCCGCCGCTCCTAGGCTGCTCGGGGAAGCCTGCGATTTGCAGCCGAGCCGAGCCTCGCCGAAGAGGGGTGGAGGGTGGAGGAGTAAATGCTGGGCCCGCAGGAGGAGGAGCCTGCAACAGGGGCCGTCCGCGGCCGTCCGCACCTCCCGCGCGGACCGGACGCAACTGCCGCTAGATCGCCTCCCCGGCTCCCGAGGCGCGCTCCCCGCTATCCCGCCGGGGAAGGTCGGGGGCGCGGCTCCTCCGCGCCGCGGCGCGGGTGGGGCGGGATGCGGGAGAAGCGTGAGAAGCCGAGCGGCCCCGGCTCTTGCAGGCTCGCGCGCGCCACCATGTGGCGGAAAGAGCTCCTTCCTCCGCCCCGTGCGCGCCAGATTTGTGGGTTTGTCACCCTGCGGGGAAACAACGCGCGACCAAAATGAGAGACTCTTGGTATTTGCAGGGATTGGAGGTCAGGGAAGATGATAGATAGATAGATAGATAGATAGAAAGATAGATAGATAGATGATAGATAGATGGATAGATAGATGGATGATGGATGGATGATAGATAATAGATAGATATAGATAGATGATAGGAAGGATAAGATAGGTTGATCATATAGGTAGACTGACCGACCCGGAGGATAACCGTCGATTTCTACTTTGGAGAATGGAAGAAAAGGTCAATGGCCAAAAAAGGGGGTGCGGAGGCCGGGGGCGTGTAAGTGGGGTGGGAAAGGAACATTGAAGAAAACCCTAGCGCTCTGAAAAGAGCAAAGAAAGGCTTTGCTTCGGGGCACTACTCCTTAGGGACCACCCGCCCCCCACCCCCCAAGCCCTTGTCTTTTCTAAATATCCACTACTTTGTGAAGAGCTTCAGGGGCCGGTATTGGATCATTTAAGTTTTATTTGAAAAACATCAAAGCCTTAAGGAGAAAATAAAAGACCTTCACCTCCAGGTTCCCTAGCCCTGGATTTTTAAGGTCAACACAGTCACCTCCCCTCTGAGCAGAGGACAGCCCCTTAAGCTGCGGGAACTGCCAGGGAGATTTCCATTTTCCTCCGCTGCTGGCAGTCAGTTCTTAGTGGGTTGGCTTTTTGTGATGGTAATTTCTGGAAGTGGGTGTTCCCTGTCCCCGGTCCTATCTTTGGGCTGCAAAATTCCCTTTCCCACCTCCCCAGTTCTACCCTCCTGTTGGGTGAAATCAAACCAGAGCTGAAAGCATCTGTTTCTTGCCTGAAGAAGTAAGATGCACTTGTCCTGGGCACATCATTTTGATGAGTACTCTGCTCTCCAGGATAGAGACTGGGCCAGAAAAGTGCAGGAACTTACCCCCAGAGGGCTTTGGAAAGCCGATGCAGAGGGGCTAATCACCTGGTAGGGTGAGGCTCTGAATCAGAGTCCCTCCACCAGCAGGTCCCCTGATAAGGCTGCCACCTTTTAACAGATCATCAGATGGGGACTTTCTGGGTCCTAGCTTCCTGGAGAGCAAGGAAAGAGGGTGCAGCCCTCTGATCCCAATGGCCTTGAAGTACCCCTCAACTTGAGTATAAACTTTAGACAGGTTTCTCCCTAACTGTACGTCCCTGACCTCCCTTTTCTTAGAGCACTTCCTTTAGCAGACTTGGAATTGTGAATTCTTTCTCTGCTGCCTTGAGTTGTAAATCACCTCCCAGCTTCTCACCTGTTTCACCACCCAGGAATGTCCTGCTCCAGGACCTAGAAGCCATCCCTTGGAAATGTAATTATCAAGGAAGATAGCCCCCTCCCACCCCCGCCCCATCTCTCCTTCTCTCTGAAAGGTGTGGAACCTAACTTCACTAAGTGCAAATTAGCAAACATAAATGGTCTAATCACACTAACCAACTCCCCTCACCCCTTCCCATTCCCAGTATCCTCCAGTACTTTCCCAATAGCCCACCCTGGGGGCTTAAAAACCCTACTGTGTCTTGGGGCCCTGGGTGGCTCAGTCGGTTAAGCATCTGGCTCTCCATCTCAGCTCAGATCTTAATCTCAGAGTCTTGGGTTCAAGCCCCAGGTTGGGCTCCTGGCTGGACATTGAGCCTACTTAAAAAATAAACAACAGCAGCAACAACAACAAAACCAACAAAAACAAAGAAGCACCCTCCTGCCTCTTATGACAGAGGAGTTAAGTTCAGTCTTTCTCCCCTTGGGTTTAACTGCAAGTGAAATCTGTTTTTGACACCTCCCCTTCTCTCATGTGGGCAGAAGGCTCTCCTCAACACAGTTCCTGAGATCTCTTTTGACACAGGAAGGGAAAAATACAAGTCCTGTCCCTGTCCCTTGTTAATTTGTCAGCTTGAACAAATCATCTTACCTCTTGGGGCTCCAGCAGCTAAGAGGTAATGGACATGAAGTGCTTTGTCAAGTTACCTACAGAAATGCCATTTTGTTATGACTGATACTACATCCGCCTAGCCCTCACTCTGGAAATAGGAACCACCACATCTGGGTGGTTTTTCCTCCACCGGGTTTGTTCTTTAAGAGTCCAGTTCCAAAATCCAATGCCAGCGCTCTTTGTTGCTAATTCTCTTGGACAGTTAACCACTAAGCAGCCATTGAAAGGCAGATAGATGGCTGAGTGGAGGAACAAGACATGCGGGGAGAAGTCAAGGAAGAAAGAAAGCAAAGAAAAATTTTCCACAAACTTCTATATCCTAGTAGCTACTTACTACTGGGCTAGATCACCGTGATGAAGTTTTGATATTTCTAATTTTGGTCACTGATTCAGGATAATTATGGAATGAATGATTTTGACTCATGTTGCTAAGGTCATGGTGGTATCGGGAACTTGGCTGCTAAAGACAGATGGCTCAAAACGCAATCACCTAAAGAAGGCATGTATTTTCTCTCACACAACCGACATTCAGTTGAGGGTTGGTATGATGTCTTTATGGTGGTATCAAAAACTTAAGACTCCTGGGGCACCTGGGTGACTCAGTCAGTTAAGCAACTAACTCTTGGTTTCTGCTCAGGCATGATCTCAGGGTCATGATGTCAAGCCCTGCGTTGGGCTCTGCACTCAGTGTGGAGTCTGCTTGAGATTTTCTCCCTCTCCCTCTACCCCTTCCCCCAGCACTCTCTCTGTCTCCCTCTCTCCCTCCCTCTCTCTCTCAAATAAATAAATACAATCTTAAAACAACTTAGACTCCTTCTCTCTGTTCAGCCATCCTTAGCATGACTATTTCCTGGCAACAAGGTGGCTGCTGGAGTGCCAGCCATCCATCTACATTTGGGGCAGGAAAAAGATGGGACCAAATGCCAAAAGGACACGTGCCACTTTAAAATGCGTCCTGGTAATATAACACAGTGAATCTCATTTATATCCTAATAGCCAGGGCTTGCCGTGGAACCACCTCCCTGCTACAAGGGAAGCTGGGAAACTTTTTAAAGTTAAGCACCTTAGCACAACCCCTCCCCCTTTTTTAAGATTTTATTTTATTTATTTGGAAGAGAGAGAGAGAAAGAGAAAGTGTGCAAACAGAGGGAGCAGGAGAGAGGTTATGTCAAGCAGACTCACCACTGAGCATGGAGCCCAACGCAGGGCTCAATCCCACAACCCTCAGATCATGGCCTGAACCGAAATCAAGAGGTAGATGCTCAACCGAATGAGCCACCCAGGTGCCCCAAACATTTGACTCTTGATCTCAGTTCAGGTCTTGATCACAGGGTCATGAGTTCAGGCCCCGTGTTGGGCTCCATGCATGAAAAAAAAGATAAGCACATTAATGCCCCCAAGTAAAATCAGAGTTGTTTTAATAAGAAATAAGAACACATGATATGTGATGGACAACTAACAGTTTGGTATGCAACCCTAGCAGTAGATTCTGTGTATCTGAAAACCAGCCATAAACAACACTAAGTCCTTAAGCCCTGGAGGTTTTTATCTCATCGGCCGTTTTGAACCACCTCCATTCCATCCACCACTCACCATCGCCCAGACCAGGCCCTCACTAGGTCTCATCTGACCCTCCTCACTGGTCCCTCTGACACCAGTGTCACTTCTCTTGAATCTGCTTTCCACAGAGCTGCCCCAGGGAGCTATCTACAAAGTCAAGTCCAGCTGTTTCACCTCCAACGGAGATCAGATTCTTGTGCAGAGTTCTTGCCAGCCCACCAGTATGATTCAGACCACTCTCTGCATGTGACTTTGCAGCAGCTCCTACACAGGGGGCAGTTTCCCCAGGGATGTTGTGCTTGGCCGTGGGCTGGTGTTGCTAATGGAATGTGAGCGTACCTGAGCGGATCCCTTCTGCTTGTCCCCTCACCATCTTGTACTTCCCACATGACATGGGCAGAAGAGCTGACCTTGGGCAGCTATTGTTCCTTGGGGCTCAGCCCCACGCAGTGTCACCCCAGGCATCCTACAGACTTGCACCCGGAAGTAAGTAGAGCCTCCTTCTGGTCACAGACTCTCACACCTGTGTTCGAGAGTTTGTGACAGGTATTTAAGCCCCTAAGTTTTGGCCAGATACATCGCGCAGCATGAATGCAACAGTCTGCAGCTACAGCCCTCCCACCTAAATCCCTTCAGTGGCAACTCCAGACTGCTCCACAGAACAAAGCCACATTCCTTAGGAGACCGCATAAGACAGGTGCTGTCTGGCCCTTGCCTCCACCTGCATCACACCTGGCCTCATATCCTACATTACCAGTGCCAACTCCCCATTCCTCTGTGTCTCCTGACGCTATTCTTTCATGTGTGGAAGGCCTTACCTGCCTTTATCTTCTGATCGAATCCCACTGGATCCTTCTACCAGCCTCTTCTCCTCCAGATCCCCGGCATCAGCCCATACTTCTCCAATGAAAGCAGAAGTGAGGGTCCCTCTCCACTCCCATAACCTCTAGCATACCTCTAGCCCAGAACCTAAAACAGAATATTGAACTATAGGATGTTACAGGTGGAAGCTCATATCAACCCAGCCCAACCCCAGCAGAATAGTTTAGTTCTAGCTAGAATTTAATATTATCTCTTTTTCACTTGCTCCAAACCCTGTGAACTTCTGTCATGCCCTGGGAAACTCCTCGAGGCAATCAGAATGTTGTCAAAGACATTGCTGAGTATATCCCATATGCCTTATTACGACGTTACCCCCTAATCCACATGGTTCCTTGGGGCTCATTAGTTTTAATCGTACAGACACTGTGAAGTATACAATTGGTGTACATTTCTTTTTGCACTGGCTGCTGGGAAGTCAGATCTATATTTGTGGCCCACTCTCAGCAATTTAAATAAGACTTAAAGAATAGGACTTGTTAATTAACCTGACTTTTATCATCTTCTAACTTTCAATTTTCTCCTTCTAAATTCCTTCTTTGTTTATCTTTCTAAGTTTCCTGGAAACACATACATATGAATGTATACATACACACACATACATGTGCTTCCTGCGTGGGAGCTGCTACAAAGTCACATGCACACTTGTGTGTGTGTGTGTGTGTGTGTGTATGTATGTGATTGGAAGAAAGGGGCAAAAGCGGAAGGGAGGCCTTGTTTCCAGTCAGAGATCCTATAATGTTTTCTGTCTTACTTTGAGGACTTATCCCTCTAGTAGCTCCTAAACTCTGTGAAGATAAGGCCTGCTTGCTAACCTAGAGTCAGTATTGAATAAAAGAGGGAAAGAAGGAGGAAATAGGCTTGCTCCAGGACTTTGTTCCATTTTTTTAATCCCCTTGTTTGGAAAGCCTCATCATCTGCAACACATGTAGAAAACCTCCTCCTTTGGCAAATATTAATGACCATTTAGTGAATGCTACTTTGCAACCCACATGAGTACTATGCAGTTAAGAAAAATTTTCTAAATCGTCTAAGTGTAGGACCATACGGTGTTTAATGTGTTAGCCTCAAATCACTGTAAACTGCACTCAGGTGATAGGCTCGTCCACTGATGAAGCTGGACATAAGTAAAGGTACCACATGCACAAGGCTGTGGTTAATCTCCTGTGTTCCGTTGTGGCAGGCAAAAGGCAGCTACGGAAACAGCCCATCTTGTTCCACCAAGAGCCAGTTTCCTAAGCCATACTTTAAAACTCAGTGAAGTGTGAGGCACCTGGATGGCTCTGTCAGTTGGGCGTCTGCCTTCAGCTCAGGTCATGATCTCAGGGTCCTGGGATGGAGCTCTGCGTTGGGTCCCTACTCAGCAGGAAGCCTGCTTCTCCCTCTCCTACCCGTTCATGTTCTTTTCTCGCTATCTCTGTCTCTATCCCTCAGATAAATAAATAAAACCTTTAGCAAAGGAAAAAAAAAAACCTCAATGAAGTGCACTGGATTTTTCCTTCATTACCTAATTCTGAGTCCAGATCTGGAGAACACGATAGCCGTGTGGAAATGGGACGTAGCTGGGGAGCCCAGCAGTAGCAGGAGCTTCTGGTGGCGGTAGATGCTATGATGGATGTCTCCCAAACCTGCTGTCCCCGGGAGCCTCTGTGAAGGTGCTCTGCCCTCACCCGGCCCCACAAACCAAACATTTAGAAGCTCGCTGGCCTTTTTTGTATTTGGTTCTGCCAGGTCCTGTAGCAGAAACTGCCAGGGAAGGGTTCATCTAACTGCCAGAAACACCCAAGGGAGAGAGGTCCAGGCAGCCTGCCCCCAGAGCATTGAGACCTCGGGTGTCTTCCGAGTCATGAAAACAGCTGCTCCATTTCCTCCCCACATCCACCCCCACCTGCTTTCTGTGGGTAAGGTGAGGCATGCGTCTCAGAGAGGAAACCCAAAAGCAGAGGACACTTCAGGAGCCCGTATTTTCTGTTGTTTGTAAAGAAAATGAGCAGAGCCTTTGGATCGTCCCTGAGCCATTAATGCGGTTTCTACTATTAGCCCTCCTCTGGGTCTCTACCCCACAGGTTCTCAATCTTGGCTGCATATCAGAATCACTGGGGGAGTTTAATACATACTGATACCTGGGCCTCTCCCTAGAGATTTCTGACTTAGTAAGTCTGGGGCACAGCTTGCCTACTGAGGTTTTCAAAAACTCCCCCACCTGATTGTGCCGCGCAGCAGTGTGAGAGTTGTAGTGCACTGACAGACACATGCACAAACCACAAGTGCAAGCCACAGCTGGAATTTTAGATTTTCTAGTAGTTGCACTGAAAAAGTAAACAGAAACGGGCAATATTAGTTTTAATAATATATTTAATCTAACCTAATATATTCAACATGCTATTTCAACATTGAATCAACAACAACAACAAAAATGTCTGTGAAATACTTTGCATTTTTTGGTAATAAGACCTCAAAATCTAGTGTGTATCTTACCTGTATAGCATATCTCAATCCAAACAAGCCGTGTTTCAAGGGCTCAGGAGCCACCTGTGACTGCCAATATTGTGACCACCAGTCAGCGGCTGCCATATTGGACATCACGGCCATAGACCGTTTGGTTGGGGGAGGGAGTGGAAGAGTAGGAGTGGCACCTCTGGTGGGCGGTGCAATGACCCGACCCCACCTATCCTGCTAATAATCCCTAGAATCTGGGAGTGCTACCCTTTAATGGCACTAAGGGACTTTATAGATGTGATTATGGTAAAGATCTTGAGATAGAACAATCATCCTCACTTATCCTAGGGGGTAAATGCAATCACGTGTATCCCCCTAGGAGAGAGACAAAGGAGAGTTCACAAATGGAACAGTAGGTGATGTAACCACAGAGGCAGAAATTGGGGTGATGAGGAAAGGAATGCCAGCAGCCCCTAGAAACGAGGAGGGTCCAGGAATGGATTCTCCCAAGAGCCTCCAGAGGAAGGCACGGCCCTTCCGCTACCTTGATTTGAGCCCCGAAGGACTCATTGCAGATTTCTGGCCTCCTGTGAGAGAATAAATTTCTGTTGTTTTAAGCTCCTAAGTTTGCGGTCACAATAGGAAGCTAATACAGCCCATTTAATAAGAAAGCACTTCCTTTTTATCTGTATGACTGGAGTTATCACAGTATTTCTTCTTTTATTGCTGGCTGGATACCTATTGATTTTTTTTTCCGGAGGGCAGGGACCTGTCTTACTCATCGGGAAGCTCTCAACCACACTTAGCAAGTAAAGTGTCTGTTGCCAGAGCAGGTCAAAATATCTGAATCTCAACCTCGGGGATGCCCACATTCTGGTGTGCATGCAGGAAAAGCCAGAAAGAAAAGCGGCCTCCTGAAGAGGTCTGTATATGGGAAAACAACAGATCACAAACATCCCAGATGTCCACTGGAACGCCTGCCTGCCCTTGCCACTTGGAGCCTCTTTGAGAAGCCGTGACCCCTGGAGTAGAGAAAAGGGAGAAAGCGCTAAAAGCAGGACTGCCTTTCGGGTCTGACCTTCCACACGACATGGCCTATCCCTGCCTGTCCCCACGCAGACCCACCTCCACGCAATCTGGAAATTTCCAGTCCTTTTGCTAAGCTGCCTGAAATAGACAGAGTTAAGCGTCTCACAAGTGAAAATGCCTCTTCACACATTTGCTCAATAAGAGTTTTTTTCTCCTCATACAGAAATCAGCTGCCCCGAGGGTGTAGAGTGCAGATTAGGAAGTCCCTCTTAGGCAGTTTCTCAAATAGCCCCACCCTGGCACCATCAGTATCACCTGAGAAGTTGGCTTATCATGCCTGCAACTCACTAAAAAATGATAAATGACAGTTGGAACACTGAGGTATACTCACTGCCTTTCAGAATGGAACCTTCCAGAGTGTCACCACATGGTGACTGGACAGGAACTACCACGGTTGAGGGACACCATCTTGAGGCATCTGCTCTGGGACAGGTGTTCTTAATCCGTTTCACAGAAGAGGCTCAGACCAGACTCATAGTTAACGAATGCGGAGGACCATCCTCATGATCACCTTCCCCAGAAGAGAGAGGAGGAGTCTGAGGACTCCGCAGGTGGCTCTCAGGCCCCCAATCTTCCATACAACCTTCCAGAAGTGATGTAGGGCTCTTCACTGGTGCGTTTGGTGAGACCCAAGTTTTCGGCGTTAGCAGTAGAGTGAGCAAAGCATGAGAACGGGCTCTGGAGTGGACAGAAATGGAGTCTTGATGCCTTTGCCACCTACAGAAAAGAGTCCTGGGGAC
>PISX010018611.1:0-40158 GCA_004024625.1 Mellivora capensis | reverse complement strand
TTCAGAGTCCATAGTCTCTCATGGCTCACGTCCCCTTCCAATTTCCCTCAAATCCCTTCTCCTCTCCATCTCCCCATGTCCTCCATGTTATTTGTTATGCTCCACAAATAAGTGAAACCATATGATAATTGACTCTCTCTGCTTGACTTATTTCACTCAGCATAATCTCTTCCAGTCCCGTCCATGTTGCTACAAAAGTCCGGTATTCATCCTTTCTGATAGAGGCATAATACTCCATAGTGTATATGGACCACATCTTCCTTATCCATTCGTCTGTTGAAGGGCATCTTGGTTCTTTCCACAGTTTGGCGACCGTGGCCATTGCTGCTATAAACATTGGGGTACAGATGGCCCTTCTTTTCACCACATCTGTATCTTTGGGGTAACTACCCAGTAGTGCAATTGCAGAGTCATAGGGAAGCTCTATTTTTAATTTCTTGAGGAATCTCCACACAGTTCTCCAAAGTGACTGCACCAACTTGCATTCCCACCAACAGTATAAGAGGGTCCCCCTTTCTCTACATCCTCTTCAACACACGTTGTTTCCTGTCTTGCTAATTTTGGCCATTCTAACTGGTGTGAGGTGGTATCTCAATGTGGTTTTAATTTGAATCTCCCTGATGGCTAGTGATGATGAACATTTTTTCATGTGTCTGATAGCCATTTGTATGTCTTCATTGGGGAAGTGTCTGTTCATATCTTCTGCCCATTTTTTGATATGATTATGTGTTTTGTGTGTGTTGAGTTTGAGAAGTTCTTTATAGATCCTGGCTATCAACTTTTTGTCTGTACTGTCATTTGCAAATATCTTCTCCCATTCCGTGGGTTGCCTCTTTGTTTTGTTGACTGTTTCCTTTGCTGTGCAGAAGCTTTTGATCTTGATGAAGTCCCAAAAGTTCATTTTCGCTTTTGTTTCCTTTGCCTTTGGAGCCATATCTTGAAAGAAATTGCTGTGGCTGCTATCAAAGAGGTTACTGCCTATGTTCTCCTCTAGGAATGAAGAAATCAAACTCTCTCTCTTCGCAGATGACATGATACTTTATATGGAAAACCCAAAAGACTCCACCCCCAAACTACTAGAACTCATACAGCAATTCAGTACGTGGCAGGATACAAAATCAATGTACAGAAATCAGTGGCTTTCTTATACACTAACAATGAAAATACAGAAAGGGAAATTAGAGAATCGATTCCATTTACTATAGCACCAAGAATCACAAGATACCTCGGAATAAACCTAACCAAAGAGGTAAAGGATCTGTACTCAAGGAACTACAGAACACTCATGAAAGAAATTGAAGAAGACACAAAAAGATGGAAGACCATTCCGTGCTCTTGGATCGGTAGAATAAACATTGTTAAAATGTCTATGCTGCCTAGAGCAATCTATACTTTTAATGCCATTCCGATCAAAACTCCACCAGTATTTTTCAAAGAGATGGAGAAAATAATCCTAAAATTTGTACTGAATCAGAAGAGACCCCGAATTGCTAAGGAAATGTTGAAAAACAAAAATAAAACTGGCGGCATCACGTTACCTGATTTCAAGCTTTACTACTACAAAGCTGTGATCACCAAGACAGCATGGTACTGGCATCAAAACAGACACATAGGCCAGTGGAACAGAGTAGAGAGCCCAGATATGGACCCTCAACTCTATGGTCAAATAGTCTTCGACAAAGCAGGAAAAAATATAAAGTGGAAAAAAGACTGTCTCTTCAATAAAAGGTGCTAGGAAAATTGGACAGCTATATGTAGAAGGATGAAACTCAACCACTCTCTTACACCGTACACAAAGATAAACTTGAAATGGATAAAAGACCTCAACGTGAGACAGGAATCCATCAGAAACTCTTTCCTTACATTTGTGGAGACTGGAAATCTAAGATCAGGATCCTGGCACACTTGGTTTCTGGTAAGGCCACTCTCCCTGGCTGGCCTACCAAAGCCATCTTACTGTGCCCTCACAGGCCCTTTACTCAGTCTATGCACTCTCCTGGTATCTCTTCCTCTTCTTATAAGGACACCAGTTCTTATGGTGTCTGAATCTTTTGGATTCAGGTTCTACCCTTATATGATGTCATTTAACCTTATACTGCCTTAAATGACCTATCTCCAAATACAGTCAAATTGGGGCTTAGAACTTCAATTTATCAATGCTGGGGGGAGACGGTGGCAGGGGGCAACACTTTAGTGCATCACAATCATCAACAACAACAACAACAAAAAACGGTCTTGTGAATGTCTTTTTTCTTATTCTAAAATAGCATATAATCATTACAAAATGTTAAAAGATATGTAAAAAGGGCAACCTCCATGTTATATCATTCCTCAAAGTCAGCAGTACCTATTTGATATTTACTCTCACATATCCTTCTCTTTAAACTAATGGTTCCATAATTTGATTTGTTATAAATGTTTCATTTTTTACCAGAATTATCTTTTCTAGATAGTAAATATTGATATATAGATATAAATGATACTCACCACATATATAGTTATAGATATTATACATAGATGTATAGATAAATATAAAGTAGAGATGGGAGACAGATAGATAATTCAAAATTTCCACAATATTCCATTGTGAAATAGTACAAAAACTTATTTAACAAATTTTAACTAAAGAAATGGGCATTGTTACACGTTGGGTTACCCTGAACACTCTGAGGTCCAGATGCATATGCAGGATGTTTATAGGTTTAGACTTTTTCAGTCAGTACCTACAGAATGTAAGAGGATGGGGTAGAACTAGGGGAGGGAGAAGGCTAGTCCTGAGCACTTTAAATGAAGTTTTCACCTAAACCCACAGAGACCTCAAGATTGAATGGCACTTTGAATAGTCCTGACCTGGAGTTAGAGAGAAGACTTTAACTGCCACATTTATCAGTTATTGAATGTGGGTTGCCCCTTGAAAGGAGGGGTGACTTTGGGATAATTTTCTTTAGTCTAATAAATCTCTATAAAGGTCAAAGGCAGTCATTTCTAGAGGGTAATATAGGTGGCAAATCACAGTTTACACCCATTTATACCCCTTGTCACATTTACCCCATATTAGTCTAAGTAGCAGTAGCTTCAACACATAAAAGGCAACCATGCAAGAACTAAGACATTCACATATTTATAGAACCTTAAAAAGTATTAAAAAATTGATTCTTTTGAAAACAAGTTACTTTTCTTCAGAAGTTAAAAAAAGTGTTGCAGTCACAGAAATATACTTCAACTATACTCAATAAAGACATTGTTTTGAAGTCTAATATTTAGAATTTCACACCAATATCTGAATTTTTAAACTAATTTTCATTAAGTGGCTTCAGGAAAGGAAGCAGATACCAAATATTAAAGCAGTGTAGAAAAGAATAATGAATGCTAATCCATTTATTCAATAACAATTAAGCATCGGTTATGAATCTAACAATCTCCTAGTTTCTGAGAACACAATAGTGAAAAAAATGTCATTTCTCTATAAATTTATAATCCAATGATAGGAAATAGATAAATATCAGAAATACTAGCACTAAAGAAACAAATTCTTGTCTATAACTTAAGAATAGTAGTTCCCTAATCACAAATAGGTTATACTCATTAACAATACAGATGGAATATTTTCAGAAAAGAAGGTGAGTTTACTTTTGCCATTCATGGTCATAAACTGACATAATAGCCTCCAAGCTACAAAAATCAAATGGTAAAGGGGAAAATAAGACTGATGAAGAGACCTTATCAAAACTTCTGACAGCAAGTGTCTTGTGTTGGTTGAGGGACAACCTGCAGAAATTCAATCTAACAAATAATCAGTCCCTTGGGGAATCCAAGGACTGACATCTCCATCCACACAGACTCCCACAGGTAACAAAATGAGCTGGTAAAACTATTATACACCGTTACTATAATTATTATCAAAATGCCCAGTGTTTAATTAAAGTTATAAGACTATAAGATATATATATAGCTACAGAAAAGTGTGATTCTTTTTTTTTTAAGGTTTATTTATTTGACAGAGAGAGATAACAAGTAGGCAGAGCAGCAGGCAGAGAGAGAGGGGGAAGGAGGCTCCCTGCTGAGCAGAGAGCCTGATGCAGGGCTCCATCCCAGGACCCTGAGATCATGAGCTGAGTCCAAGGCAGAGGCTTAACCCACTGACCCACCCAGGTGCCCCAAAAAGTGTGGTTCTTATACAAGAAGAAAACAGACATTAGAAACTATCTTTAAAGAAGCCCAGATGGTGAACTTAGCCAACAGGCTGTAAGGCAGATTTTGAAAATATGTTCAAAGAACTGAAGGAAACTATCCCTAAAATATTAAAGAAAGGTATTATGACAATGTTTCATTAAACAAATAATCTATAAAGAAATAGAAATTATTAAAATAATCAAATAGATATTCTGGAGTTGAAAAGTATAATTCCAGAAATGAAAAATTCACAACAGTACTTTTAGGATCATAGAAGAGAGATACAGCAAGCCTGAAAATATATCAAAACATGCTATGCATCAGAAGAACAGAGAAATAAATGAATGAGGAAAAATGAACAGAGCTTTCAGAAAAATGTGGGACTCCCTAAGTACTCCAATATATACATAATGGAAGTTCAGGAGGAGAGAAAGCAGAAGAAAATTATTTGAAGCTACAATGACTGAACACTTTCCCAAACAGTTAAAAACATTAATCTATATATCCAAGAAGCCACCACAAAGTCCAAGTAAGATAGATGCAGACAGGCCCATACTCAGACACATCATGGTCAACATACTAAAAATGAAACACAAAATCTTAAAAGAAGCAAAAGAAAAAATGACTTAGGTACAAAAAGAATCACAGTAAAATTGACAGCTGACTTCTCTGAAAACAATAGAGCCATGAAGCAGTGGGGCAGAATACTATGTGTTGAAAGCACAAAACAAAACAAAACCCCAAACAAACAAACAAACAAACAACTATCAATCAATAATCTTATATTCAACAAAAGTGCCTTTCAAAAGAAGGTAAAATAAATACATTTTCATATTAAAAAAAGGCTGAAAGAATTTGCTGCAGATAGAATGAACTTATGAAACATAATAAAGGATGTCTTATGAAAGGTCGATGTCTAAGTTTACTTTTTTACATGAGGATGGCCAGTGTTATAGCACCATTTGTTGAAAATGCTAGCTTTTCTCCACTTAACTTAAAGATGCTTTTGCATCTTTTTAAAAAATATTTTATTTATTTATTTGAGAGAGAGACAGTGAGAGAGAGCATGAGCGAGGAGAAGGTTAGAGGGAGAAGCAGACTCCCCATGTGGGACTCCATCCCAGGACTCCAGGATCATGACCTGAGCCGAAGGCAGTCGGTTAACCAACTGAGCCACCCAGGCATCCCGATGCTTTTGCATCTTTAAAAGATCAGATGACTATGTGGGTCAGTTTCTGCTTTCTCTGTATCAGATATGTATTTTGCAAATAATCTTTCTGTGAGAGCAAAGTTGGATAGATCGAGTGCGATTTGTCATTGGAATATCTTCAGTAGTGAACATTATGCTGAACATAAAGTTGTTTCCACAGGGGTATGGTTTTTGGTTAACAATATTGATACTACTATACATGTGTACTGGAATTAAACAATTTATTAAATGGATGGCAGATGGGGGGAGCCAAGTTTCTCACTATAACAGTTGGTGTATATAGATAATAAGAGGAGGGAGCTCAATAATAACAGGAATAGGCTAGATTGATCCACAAATTAAAGGGTCAGAGTGAAGACATCAGTTTTAATTCAGATTTTGCTTAATGCTGATACAGACTGTTACAGATAGAAATATTCATAGATATGTATATACATACGGGTTAGTATGATCACATATATTTCCTTGGTAAATCAGCTGACTATGCTAAAGCAAAAACATTCTGGTAGGAACAAGCATACCTACCATAGCACCCAGGTATTGGTTTATAATATCATTCTTGAGTAGAAGAAACTGGGGCTCCCTAGAAAAATGGTTTATTCTAGGATAGAAAGCAAGGAATAAACAAGATGACCCTGGAACATTTTGTGGTGTCCTAAAATAAGGAGGTGCTCAATGCATACACACCCCCACACACAAATGATAGGGATATTTTAAATGGGATACAGGAGCCACTGGAAGAGTTCAAGATAGCCAACGTTGGAATAATTCGAGCAACCAAATAAACAAAGAAATATTGGTTTATTTTCTAAAATATAAAATAAACATCCATGAGTCTATATTGATAGAAACAAGTGAATTGATACACAAAGTGAGGACTCTAGACATATCTCCTGTGCAGGAGAATTTCAAGTAATTTATGCAAATATTCATTCCTGAAGGAGGGAAAATATAACTCCCCACTGTTTGAGTGTAGAATGCACATAATAACTTCCTTTCAAAAAGTGCAATACTGAAAGGAGAAAAGGAGTAATGTTACAGTGGAAAAATCTTATAAACACCACCTCAGCCAGGTCATCAAGGTCAACATTAACAGTGGTGAGTTATGCTGATAGTATGTACACTTGATGTGATGTAATAATAATGGCATATTACTGCCCAGAACACAGACTACCTGTCGAATCATGAGAAATATATCAGACAGATCTTAATTAAGGAACAGTCTAAAAAAGATAACTATAAACAGTCTAAAAAAGAAAACTATAAAAGTCATCAAAAACAAGGAAGATCTGAGAAACTGTCACAGATATAGGAGCATAAGGAAATATGCTGATTAAATGTAATGCAGTATTCTAGATGGGATTCCAGAAGAGAAAAAGATAACAAGTAAAAACTAAGAAAACCTGAGCAAAGTAAGGAGTTTGGTTAATAATAATATATAACTGGAGTTCCTAGGTGGCTCAGTCGTTAAGTGTCTGCCTTTGGCTCAGGTCATGATCTCAGGGTCCTGGGATCGAGCCCCACATCAGGCTCACTGCTCAGTGGAGAGCCTGCTTCTCCTTCTCCCACTCCCCCGCTTGTGTTCCCTCTGTCTCTGTCAAATAAATAAATAAATTCTTTAAAAAATATATATGCATATACATATATAATTATAGGTTCATTATTATAAAAAAATGTACCATACTAATGTACAATGTTAATGTTAGTGGAATTAGGTGTACAGTGCTTAAGGAACTATGTACTATCTTCAAAATTGTTCTGTAAATTAATATGCTAAACTAAATTTATTAAAAATAAATATACAATATAAACATCAAATAGTATACTGTTATGGGAATTTATGGTTTATGAAGTTAAGAAATAGATTTCAAAATAGGCTTGACAGCATGGCACACTGACATGAATTAATAAATAATTCAGTCATACCCCAAAGATACAGATGTAGTGAAAAGAAGGGCCATTGTACCCCAATGTTTATAGCAGCAATGGCTACGGTCGCCAAACTGTGGAAAGAACCAAGATGCCCTTCAATGGACGAATGGATAAGGAAGATGTGGTCCATAAACACTATGGAGTAGTATGCCTCCATCAGAAAGGATGAATACCCAACTTTTGTATCAACATGGACGGGACTGGAAGAGATTATACTGAGTGAAATAAGTCAAACAGAGAAAGTCAATTATCATATGGTTTCACTTATTTGTGGAGCAAAACAAATAACATGGAGGACATAAGGAGATGGAGAGGAGAAGGGAGTTGAGGGAAATTGGAAGGGGAGATGAACCATGAGAGACTATAGACTCTGAAAACAATCTGAGGGTTCTGAAAGGGCGGGGGGTGGGAGGTTGGGGAAGCCAAGTGGTGGGTTTTATGGAGGGCACATATGGCATGGAGCACTGGGTGTGGTGCATAAACAATGAATTCTGTCACGATGAAAATAAATAAATAAATAAATAAATAAATAATTCAGTCATAGGTCTTGTGTTTGAATCCTATTTGTCCATTTAGAACTTTGCAACTCTCATTTGTAAATGGTTTTCCTTTCTCTTTTTTGAGCTATTTCATCTAATAACCCATCATCTCTCTTTGAAATTTATTTACTTATTTTTTTCAAATTTATTTATTTTAGAAAGAGAGAGAGCATGTGTGTACACCAGCAGGGGTAGGGCAAAGCGAAAGAATCTCAAGCAGACTCCCCACTGAGCACAGCCAGCCATGGGGCTTGATCTCATCACCCTGAGATCATGACTTAAGGCGAAAGCAAGAGTCTTCTTAACCAGCTGAACCAGCCAGGTACTCCTGAAATTTTTTTTTTTTTATTCTTAGGCAACAAACTCTGTGTAGTCACGTCAAAGTCTAATAATGCATTCTCAAAACCAAGTCCAAATCTGCCAATACCTAGCTCTTGACATTGGGCAATCAATTAACTTCTTTGGTTCACATATTTAATCTTTTAAGAAAATGTGCTAATGGCTGAGGCGCTTGACATTAGTTTATGTTTTACTTGTCATCAATTATTTTTTAAAAGAATATCCCACAGTAGAAAATGTCAAATATCAAAAGGCTATGTCAATAAAGTTATATTATTAAGACAACCAGATATCTTTCAAGAGTCAGCTATAAAGTCACCTTTCAGGTTTTTTAAAATACATTTTTCCCATGCAACTAGGGGTTAATTGTTTCTCCGATGTGCAAACCACAGCACATTAAGCGCATAACATTTAGTTTACCATATTACAATTATTTCTTTCCTTTCCTCTTTTCCCCTACTAGAATGTATACCAAATTCAAGAATATTCACTGAAAGGGCACCTGGGTGACTCCGTCGATTAAGCATCTGCCTTCAGCTCAGGTCATGATCCCAGGATACTGGGATTGAGCCCTGTATCAGCCCTGCATAGCAGGGAGCCTACTTCTCCCTCTCCCTCTGCCTGCCCTCCTGCCTACTTGTTATATCTCTCTCTCTCTCTGTCAAATACATAAATAAATAAATAAATAAATAAAAGTAAAAAAAAAAGGGAATATTTACTGAATATAAAAAATATATTTTAAAAGGCTATTCTCAATCAGAGGAATGACTGGACAAATCAAGCCAACCAACCTATGCAAGATCATGTTTTCATTAAAATTTCCAGGGGGAAAATTTTAGCCCCATATATGTTGGAGCTTATCGAGGATATATTTATGACTGATCAGGGTGTGGCATAAAGAGAGACAGCCATAAAGAAATAAAGCCAATGAAAATAGAAGGAAGAAAAAAATAGTAACATAAAAGACAAATTAATGTGATAGAACTTAAGGAAAAGAATGGAGGAATAAACCAAATCCAACAAAAAGTATGTATTTTTGAAAGAAAATATTAGACTCCTGCTTAGCTGAGACTATGTGGCCCTTGTCTGTAGTACTTCAGAGGTTGATAGGAATAAGTAATTTTATAAGATATAAACACCATCCGGCTAAGTATATGCTTTGATGATATGCCTGTGTAAGTAAGATATGTGTAAAGGTCAATAGACTAAATATGTAGTTTAATCAGCAAATTATGTAAATTAGCACAAATAAAATACATTCTACAACTTATGATCAGTAAAGCATGCAATTCCATTAGCCAAAATAGGTACATTTAAGACAGTTAAATATGCTCTTAAATTAGCCAAGATTTAAAAAAAAAGAGGAAACTACAGAACTTCAGATTTGGAGCCTTGCTTCACCTTGAATCCTGAAGGTGTTGGCAAACAGGCTCTTGATTATAGAAAAAGCGCTTTTGACTAGTCCTCACTTGAATAGCAATTAGAAACCAAAGAAAGAAAGAAAGGAAAGAAAGAAAGAAAGAAAGAAAGAAAGAAAGAAAGAAAGAGAAAGAAAGAAAGAAAGAAAGAAAGAAAGAAAGAAAGAAAGAAAGAAAGAAAGAAAGAAAGAAAGAAAGAAAGGAGAAAGAAAACTCAGAAACAGAAGGTACTTAATGGTAATGGTAAGCAATGGTAATGGTAATGGTAAGCAATCCAAATCAGTAGAAAACTGCCAAAGTGAAGGCACTGAGTGAGGTTTTTTGTTTGTTTTTTTAATGGCTTTTCCCTGACTGTAGGTGTCAGTTGATACCATGAGCACTAAAATGTAGGAAGAAACTTACAGTCTTACTGTTGAACCAGAACGCAGTGTTCAGGGCTCCCAAACTCTAGACAGTGGGAGGAAAAACATCAAAGAAATGAGCTAAGAAAGGGAGTTGAACATCTGTGTAAAGACAAAATATAAACTGTGTATAGACCCAAATATCTGGCTGAATCTGGACCCTCCTATGTGGACAGTAGACTCTAAGCAGCCCAGCTGTAGGTGTTAAGAATTATGTAAGAATCATACAGAAATTTCAGCTGCTAGCAATTAAAAGACAAGAGTTTGGAGTTTGAATTCAGACAATCTCTATTTTCTCATTCTTATTTTGCCCACATTTCTAGTTTATTTAAACCACACAACAATAATTTTACACAGAGTCTCATTTACTACTGTTTATGTTTAACACTCACATGTCTATATATATTTCTATCCTTATTCAGAAAAGAACTAAAATAACTACTAAATAGATATAAGAATCTGCATAAAACAAAAATATGTTAATGTGTTGACTTGCCAGTGACAGAGGGTAAAAAATAGTTTTCAGTTTTTACGTCTAGTAATATAGTGCTCTTCATTGTTAAACTTGTATTAAACAGTTGCTTTCCTAAAAGACTTGCCTGTGTGTTAAAAAAAAATACCAAAATCTTCAGAAACCAAAAATTACAGCAGAAAAATTGTCAGTTTTTATCTAATTCAATAAACCACATGTAAGTACAACATAATTATTTTTCTTATCTAGGTCTGTATTTACACATAATATGTGCAAAAGTCCAAGGGATTCTGGGTCCTAAATAATCTGACAAAAATCATCTATCTTAACACACAGGAAAATGATTCATAATAAAAATATGTCAAAGAGTTGGTTACTCACCAGCACTGCCTATAATAGTAAAAGGAACAGGGGTGCCTGAGTGGTGCAGTTGGTTGATGTCTGATTCTAGGTTTCCACTTGGGTAGAGGTCTCAGGGCCCTGGTCTCAGGTTAGGGACGGAATCCTGAGACCAGCTCCATGCTCAGCACCATCTCTCCCTCTCCCTCCGCCCCTCCCCAGCCTGCTCGCTCTCTCTTTCTCTAATAAATAAATAAAAGGAGCAACAAACTGATAAATTATTTTGTGTGTATAATAAATATAAGTCACAGTTTCTTCTCTTTATATTTCCTTCTTAAATACATACAGAAAGGATGTACATGGGTTCGTTTGTTAATGTTTTGTTATATTGCATCCTTAAACAATTGTATTGTTTTTTATAGAAAAAGACTATTTGAAATAGACTATTTCTAGCCTGAATTGAATTATAATAGATTTTAATATATATATAAATAATATAAATATTTATATTTAACATAAATATAAATAATATAAATATAATAGATATAATAGATTTTATCGAACTAATACCAGTGGTTCTCAACCAAGTGCAATTTTACCTGTAGATATTGTTGGTTGTCACAACTGGGGGTAGAGTGCTCCTGGCATCTAGTGGGTAGTTGCTAAATAACCTGCTAAACATCCTATGATGCAGATTCCCCAACCCTGAACAAAATGTTTGATCTAAAATGTCAATAGTGCTTTGGTTAGAAAACTTACTACATCTTGTCACACTTTGGAGAGATGATCTAAATGTTATAAGCTTCATTTTCCTTCCCTATAAAATGGGATACCGGAGCAGAATCTCTCTCATAGCTTGAGGTAAGAATGTTTTACCTGAAATAGGTTGTAAGTATTGATTGTGGTGAAGCTGCCATGAACCTAGGATTTATATTGAACTGCAAATCTGCATGGACAATCCTGTGGTCTTGATTCTTATCATAACATTTTTTAACAATTGTCTTCAGGACATTTTATTAAAAGAAGTCTTTCTTATCATGATCTAATTAAATATGCTTCAAACTCCTACCCATTGAAAATATTCAGTTATTATAGTTTCAGTTTGGGATGCATAGATAGAGAATCCACTTACCTACCCGCAGTTACGTGGTAGCTATCCAAAAATATTGAATGTTTGCCTCAGGCTAGAAGTACCACACAGTGGTGGTTTTGGATCAACATCCTACTACAGCTTTGAGTACTGTCTCTTTAATAAGATGTTCTTATGAGATGGCAAGGAAGCAGTAACAGGAGATCTAAATGAGAGTACTGACTGTGACATGTCAAGAACATTTGGTCCTTAAAGAAAGGAAGGCACAAGTATTCTGGGTGTCTCAGATACCCAGTGAGCCAGTGAGACAAGCAGTGGTGCCCACTGGGACCCATTAGGTCCAAGAAAATCATAGTGGAGAGCAATTTCTGTAGGCAACTTGTAGGAAAGGTTATCTAGTCCAGGAACAGGATTGAAAAAAGAACTATCGTTATCAATTTGGGAAGAGATGTAATTAGCCATTCAACTGGAGTTGAATTGATATACTAAAAAATACTTTTATAATGTGGAAAATCAGAAAAATAAGCAAACTATGAGGTTATGAATATTGCTTGCCTATTAAGATATTTCTAGTTATTTTTTTTAAAGATTTTATTCATTTATTTGACAGACAGAGATTACAAGTAGGCAAGAGAGGCAGGCAGGGAGAGAGAGGAGGAAGCAGGCTCTCCACGGAGCAGAGAGCCCGATGTGGGGCTTGATCCCAGGACCCTGGGATCGTGACCTGAGCCGAAAGCAGAGGCTTTAACCCACTGAGCCACCCAGGCGCCCCAATATTTCTAGTTATTTTTGACAAGTTTCCTTGACACTGCACTTGGCATTGCTTGTAAATCAAGTTTAACATTGAATCCTCACAATTCATATCTTAAAACAATTGGCTAGCTTCACAGCATTACTGACAGAGAATAAGAATGTTGTTTGATTCAATATTGATTAATAAAATGTGTTTTTAACCTTTTTAAAGATTCGGCTAAGTGATATATATGCTGTGTACAGGTTCCTTTTCCTTTTCTTCTCCCTTTTTAAATCCGTAGTAGGGTCTGTTGGTCAGGTTTTGATTCTGGGCTCTTCAGTCTCCTTGACTTGAGACATTGAAGAAGTCACTGTAAGTGACCTGGAGCACATTTGTCAGAGATTCAATCGTCTTATATATAAAAAGTGGATAATCTAAACTGTGTTAAACCTCACATGATGATAAGTACTGAATTAAAATATTGGAAGAATGTTATAAATATAAAATATATATGACCATTAGATTGTCATAAAACTTGTGCTCATAATAATGCCATTGTCACTATAAGAACTAATAGTGAAGGCTCAACTTCAGACAAGCACCTCATAAAGATAATCGTATCAAATTCATATAGCACAAAGTGGTTGTTTTACTATCACCTCTCTTTAAAGAAGAAATAGTTAAATTTATAGTGTTGAATTAAAATGTCCATGATCAAAAAATTAATATGACATTGAAAACACAATCTGCCAATCTCCATATCTGTGATATCTAATTCTATAATATGATAATGAAATTGAATATTATATCTATAAATATGTACAATAAATATTTTGTTGAATATCTATGGATTGCAGAGATCAGCAGTTATCAACTTTCAATTACAATGTCCAAGTACAACATTGGGGCAGTCATTATTGCTATTTGTCAACTATCCCTAATTTTCCTTGGGACATATAATAATATTGCACTTCCTGGTCTCTTAGTGGGTGAATGGAGTCATGTCCAAGTAGTTGTGAAAACCAGTCATTTCCAGGCTACAGTATTTAAGTCCCATTGTAAGCTACTCTTTTCAGATAAGACTGACAATATTCAAGATCGTATTTTCTTCATCAGCCCATGTTTCATAGGGACTGCAATGGAAAAGAAACTTCCCTAAAACTCATAAGGCATTAGTGTGAGTTAGAAACAAATCTTATTATAAGCTACTAGTATTTTTTAGTTTTTTTTTTTCTGTAGTCTTTTTTGATATTAGAAACAGTCCATTTACACATCCAATTCCATACATTTAAAAGTAGTAGCTACAATTCTACCACTTCCTTTCATGTTCAAAAACAAATACTGAATCCATGTGAGGAAGAGGAATATTCCAACAGAGGAAATCCAGACCCTAATCTCATTTTTTTTACAAATAGATTATTCAATATTCAAAATTGTTATTCTTTAATAATACCAACATATTGTGACAAAATTCAAAACTGATTAGATAAACCAAGATATTGCAATGGAAAAAAGTTGATATAAATACAGTTCTATGTAGAACTTGTACTTTTGCTTTGATTTTCAGCAACTCTTATGTACAGATAACACATATAGTGTCATCAAGCTATACGTAATAATTCAAAGAAAAGATGAAGTTTTCCTTGATTCCCTTTCTACTCATTTTCTTCCTTCCAGTCCTCTGTGTATACACACACACACACACACACACACACACACACATTACAGGTGCTTACTATTATTCTTCCTTGTATAAATGCTGTCATTCTGCCTGTGCTGTTCTTGGACTTTCTTTTATCTCTTAAAAATATATTTGAGAGTTGTTTCATGTTATTATTTATAGGTCTCTATCATTCTTGACATAGTTTTCAAACATAGTTTTCAAACCTTTTAATAGTTTTCCATAGTTTGGACGCACCATATTTTATTTAACCACTGTCATTTTGATGAGATTTATTTTTAACATTATAAACAAAGCAATGCTGGGTTTCACATCCCCTAAATAAATCTTTGTCTGGTTTTGTTCTGAGTTATTTTAACCTCATGAACTTCATGAGTTTTAAAGTTTCTGTTATGCCTTTTTTTATATATAACATTGAGTCTGAGTCACTTACAGATTTGCCATATGCCCTTAAACACTCTGGACCTCTTGACTTAAAAAACAAAAACAAAAACTAGGTTGATTATTTTTAATTTCTTTTATGGTTTTTGAATTATCCACATTTTCTTCTCCCTAGTTGAAACAGACTTAGTAAAGTATTTATTTTTAAGTGGATTGCCCATTTGTCTAGATTCTTAAAGTGGCCATAAAGTTGCACATCTGAATCTTTTATAATTTATTTAACTTTGTCTCTATCAGTGGTATATCCTTATTATCATTATAATTTTTCATGTTCTTTCTTATATTTTCATTTTTTAATATTCAAATATAGTTTGTGCACAGAGCCTTGGGTTTTTATTGATGTTGTAATTCAACTGCTTTTAATTTATTTTGACCTTTGAGCTGTGGTTGGATGCATTTGACTCAGAATGTTAAATAATTCTGACATCTATGTTTTTATAAATATTCTTCATACATAAATGAAAACTGTACTCTCAGAGTAGCTTGGAATCAGATATGTATATATTTTTTTAATTTCACAATTCTTTAGCTACTGCAACATTAACATTCTGGTGTTCAGATTGTCAGAGAAAAAAAATGTGCTGATATTATTTTTGTCCCTGTGTATGGTCTTATTTTTTTCTACATAAATTACATGTATTTTTATCTCTTCATTTAAAGGAATGTGGTGCTTATTTAAGCACTTTTACCTGAAAATGTCAATTCTTTTAATGTGCAAATTCAGGATGTTTTCCAGCTCAGGTACAATTTAATAGATTTTGATCTGGATTATTTTCTCTGTTCCAATGTCTTAATTTCAACTATAAAAGGATCTTATTTTTCTGGTTTAGATTTTATAATTTTTATCATCCATATATGTCTTACATCTACTAATCCATTTTAATTACTTCTTTTTGTGTTTTGCTTTCTTTCTTCTCTGAGAGAGTAACTCAAGTTAAACCATCATAACAATTATTTGATTTTCTCTATTACTGGTTCTACTCTTCTCTAATGAAAACACCAACTTCCTTTCTATTTAACCACTTAAATTTCTTTGTACTTTATACTTTTCTGATTCAATTTTCTTTTCATTTCTGTCTGTCTCTCTGTTTTTCTAGTATTCATTCTTGGAACTCAATTTTCTTCTCCCTATAGAGACTGTCAAATACTCTTGCTAATCTTTTATTCCATTTTCTAGAGGAAATAAATTCCATAGATCTACCTCTTTGAGACTTTAGTAAAATGTTCATTGTATACAAGGACAACCAGCCACCTTTCTTACAATTACACAAAACATTAGAATCTGTTATGATATGGCATTATAATGTCAAAAGATTGTCAAAGTGATTATACAATCTAATTTTTACTCTGTTAAATATTTTTATGAAATAGCCCCATTTAATCAAGAACTATAAAAAGCATTCATGGATAATTATATTTAATACTAATAATAGAGGAAAAGTATTTTCTTCATAATTTACAGACAGGGGAACTATGGCTCAGAAAGTTAAAGTGACTTGGTCAAGATCTCTTAGCCAGCTTAAAGAAAAAGTTCAGATTCATAAAACATAACCTTGTCTTTATTCTTTCTTTATATCTCATGAAGTTTCTCAGTAAAAGTGATTTTATAGATTATTTTGAACAAATATGGGTGAATACAAAGTGAAATATTTTCTTTGTCTTTTCAAGACAATTGTATTAGCATTTATATAATGTTTAAATTAGAATTTTATTTCTAACTTTTAAAAAGTTGGTCATTATTACTTTTATTATTATCTTTAGTATTATATATTTAAATGAAATATTAGTATTATGTATTTAAATGAAAATATAAGGTGATAAATAATTTTCTTTGACCAGAATTCATGGAATTGAACAAAATGTTACCAAGGCATAGGGTTTTAATATTTTTAAAATTAACACTTCAATATTCATGGTGATTTAAAATTTTAAAATAAATGCTTAAAGGAAAAACCAATGTAGAATAGTTTAAATTAAAACCATGAAAAGCGGGACACCTGGGGGGTTCAGTTGGTTAAGTGGCTGCCTTCAGTTCAGGTCATGATCCCAAGGTCCTGGGATACAGTCCTCACTGGCCTCCTTGCTCAGCAGGGAGCCTGCTTCTCCCTCTCCCTCTGCCTGCCTGCTGCTCCCCCTGCTTGTGCTCTGTCTCTCACTATCTCTCTCTGTGCATCAAATAAATAAATTTAAAAAAAAAAACATGAAAAGCCAATTTTGTATGAAGAAAATTGTGTTCACAATCAAAGTTGTGCCAATTGCTTTATTTTTAGAATGTTTTAAAGATTAATGCTCAAAATTATAAAGTGAGTTAACTGTTAAGTATAATTCTAACATTGTAGTAAACCAAAATGCCTTCAACATGTTTACATACCAAACAAATGGCCTTTATATATTTTAGTGCATAGTCTTTCTGGTTTTTATTTTTCTCATCTCCAAAATAATAATAATTGCTACTTCATAATGTATTGTGACAATTAAATTAGTACTTAACAAGTTTATGATATTATCAATTTCATTAGGACAACTAGAATACATATTTAAAAATTAATTCTTCAGGCTCTCTGCTAAGCAAGGAGCCTGCTTCCTCCTCTCTCTCTGCCTGCCTATCTGCCTACTTGTGATTTCTGTCTGTCAAATAAATAAAATCTTTAAAAAAAAATTAATTCTTAATTTATCAGTAAGTAGCATAAAAAAGCTTTAAATATAGGCAAGAACATTGTACACTAAAATACTAAAGAGTAAGTATGGTATGTGTTTATTTTTCACGTTTTTATTTAAAAGTGAATCAGATAATGAATAAGAATAAACTGTTAGCTTTTAGAATATTAGATTGGTAGACTTTTCTTATTCTTACATATAATGCAAACCAGGAACAAATTATACCTTTAAGTTACTATACATTCAAATACTTCTACCTTAACATAATAAAAATAATCAATTAAAACCACATTGTGATTTTAAGTACATATACATATTGTGATATAAGTACATATACATTATACTTATTGATTATATAAATAAAGACTATCTGAAGGTCATGGTGAGAGTCAAAATAATATAGTTATAACCTTTATAACAATTAGTTATTAAGGATTTCAAAATATACTGGTGAAATATGTTGACAATTTGTTATGATATGTTATGCCTTTAAATGGCAGAACAGATAGATGCTTTAGAAAACTTTTTCCTTGAATGACATATGACACTGTCAGGGAGAAAAGGTGAAATCTGCCTTCAGAACCGAGGGGCAAAACATTTTGCATGGAGTGAAAAAGATAAAATCATTTGAATGTATAAGTGGTCAAGGTTAAATCTGAAAAGCCAATTCTCCAAAGAGCTAAACTTAGGTCAATCTAATTTTTTATGTATAAAGGTGATGAAAAAATTATATGATATCTTCAAATGACTTTAAGCCATTACAAAATCAAAACATTCCTTTACCCTCCCCAAGTCGTGCATGCCCTGGAGATATATTGCAAAGGCATTGCTGAAGTGGGCCATTTTGAAAAGCAGAACACAATTCTCCAGAATGGTTTCTATCTGGGAGAATACTAAATGATACCCTAATAGGCCAGGAAAGAATTAAAATATGTGTTCATAGAAGCTGTTCTACTGCATATGCATTGTCTGCAGCAGTTAGAGAATTTAAAATTTCTTGAATTCGAGTTACTGTTAGACCACCACTATTTGCTCTAGTCCATTTTGTAATACATTGAAAGTGTGTTAAGTCAGTGTTTTTCAAGAGGTCATGAAGCTTATTCCTTGGTTTAAAATAAACATATTACCTAAAGAATTCTAGGCAGAACAAAATCTAACTGTTGGTTTACAAGTTCTTTAGGAGCCTTCCAGGTATAATTTGAACTCAGCCCCTGTAGGTGGGGAGACAAGAAGGAGATTGCTAGGTGGCAGATATAATAACCAACAAAACTTATATACAAGGTTTGCTGGGGTGGCCACAAGATGATTAGGTCTCCTGCCCATCTACCTAATCTTAAAAGTTTATATTGTGACTTTAACTGGGTTCAGTCATGTATACTGTCTGGTTAGTCTCAAGGTCTCAAGTGATGGGATATCACATCATTATCTTAAGACCATGTCCTTGGAGCAGCCTTGGAGCAGGGAAGGCAAGCAAAATGCATTTTCAATGATGGGGTCTAGCTCCTTGGTCAACCTGTGGTCACACTGTCTTGATGACCTCCCCAACACTATCTTATTTTACTAACTTTCAAGGTTTATTATGAGAAGGGAAGTCAATTGAATATTTTGAACACAACATATAATTTAGTGAGTGTATCTGTTATCTATGGCTACATAATAAATCATGCCTAAACTTAGTGGCTTAAATTGGCAGTGACTATTTTTTATGATTCTGTGAGCTGACTGAGCTCAGGCTGGCTGATTTTCTGCTGCACGTTGTATAAGGTGAGATCACTTTGATTGACTTAGCTAGATTCCCAGCTGAGACTAGAATGTCCACCTTGCTCCATGTGCCCTCTAATAGTTTAGTCCTGGCAGGGGCTTTCTCATTGCATGATGCCTAGCTTCTAAGGCAGAGGAACAGAAGCTAACAATTCTCTTAAAGCTTGAACTCAGCTATTCCAAAACAACACTTTTGTTTCATTTTATTGAACATAAGTCTGGCTCAGCTCTGCCACTTGATGTAAATGGTGACATGCGTGTACAGAATTGGGAGGAATTACAGGTTACCCTGTTATAAGAATTCCTACTACTGAGCAGGTGCAAAAACAAAGAAGGAAGTTGCTATCTTGGGCTTAGTTATTTTCAAATTATTTTTCTTTGGAGGCCTAACATGAAACATGAGGAAAACAAAATATAATTAAGATTACCTTTATTTTTTAAATAATCTTACTAATTATTGTGATTTCAAAATAATACCATCTAACAGAAAAAATCTAATTAAAAAATGAAAAAAGTATAAAGAAGAAATTTTATCTGTAGTTCCATCATCTAATGGTAATCTGTTAATTAGCATTTTATTAAATGCCATTCTAGAAATGGTAGTTACAGTATTTTCAATTATAGAATTATAATATTAAGATTAAATATAAAGATATATATAATATAATTAGATATTTTCTACTTTGCTGCCTCTAATTGTAATCATATTTAAGAATTTCACTTTGTTACATAAGCCACCATAGAAAAGAAATAAAAGTTTTGTATTCATCTATTATGTATGATGAGGAAATTACCACCTTCATAGAAACTTTAGTGTAATTTCATGCTTTTTTCCCTTAAAAGCCTTATCAGCTGGACTGTGATTCTATTCCATTTTTAACTTAAAAAAAAAATCTAATTCTTATTATCATTATTATTATTTCTGAGAGAGAGAGAGAGAGAGAGAGAGAGGGAAAGCTCACATGCTTGGGGGGGGGTACAGAGGGATAGGGAGAGAGAAAATCCCAAGCAGGCTCCACGCACAGCATGGAGTCCGACGTGGGGCTAAATCTTACAACCCTGAAATCATGACCTAAGAGGAAATCAAGAGTCTGATCGCTCAAAGGATTGAACCACCCAGGTACCCCCTAATTATTATTTTTAAATATTCATGTTCAAATGTTGCCATTCTTATCTTTAATTTTAATTTTTCAAGTTTGCTTATAGGTTGCTTATAAAAATTAAAAATCAGTAGTGGGATTTATGATATTTTTGCAAAAACAAGTCAATTGTTTGGATCAATAGGAAGCAAATTCAATGTTAGACACTATTTTACATAGGATAAAAAATGATCTACTCAACAATTTTGTGTGATCATTTTGCTATAATTCTAGATAAGCATATATGTACAAGAGAGAGAAACACATTTCTCAGGGACTGAGCTTATAGTGTTTGAGGAGAACAAAGCAAAAATTAGTATTTAAAGTCTCTAATGATGCAGCTTGTATCACCCCAAGAAAAGGAACTGAAAAAAGTTAATGGCTCAAACACCCACTTGAGAACCATTCTTCTCTCAACTTCAGCAAGCTAACTTTTTTTTTTTAGATTTTATTTATTTATTTGACAGAGAGATAGAGAGAGCACAGCTAGGCAGAGCAGCAGGCAGAGGGAGAGGGAGAAGCAGGCTCTTCGCCGAGCAGGGAACCTGATGAGGTGCTCGATCCCAGGACCCTGGGATCATGACCTGAGCTGAAGGCAGCCACTTAACCTACTGAGCCACCCAGGTGCCCCAACAACAAGCTAATTTTAATCATAGGTCAATGATATGTTAGTACTCTGAACTCATTTCTTGACAGTGGAGGAAGAGTTCAACACAAAATATTAGTTTATAATATGAATGTATCATAAACATGTGATAAAATTATGACATAATATAATATACATTATGGCATGATGTTTAAAAAGGCATTTTTCTACTAGTTGTACAAGCCCAGTTCAGACCATCTGAGGGAATATGGGAATACGGGATAAGACAGTGATTGGAGGGATGTGGTCTTGAAAAGGGCTTCTGTTCTCATTACAGTTTATCAGATTTCCATTTAAATCATGGTTAAAGAAATATTTTCATGTCAACAAAGTTTAAAATAATTTGAAGTGGTGATGAATAAACAATTATTGCATTTAAGTTATATAGAGTCACATAATGTAGGTTTAAAAATTGCAGAGGAACCATCTACCAACAAAGGCACTACAGTGGGAAAAATCTTTTCCTATATGGCTGGAGCATAATGAGCATGGGGTTGAGGATTATGAGATGAGGGTTGTGAGATAATGAAGGTCCAAGTTGTGAGAACACTGTTTACCCTAACCTTACTGGTTAGCAGGTCTAAGTTCCAAGGGATGGATTTGAACATGGGGAATAACATGATATGTGACTGACAGTTCAAAAAGAGCAGTCCAACTTCTGCACAGAGTGTGGACAGCTGACACAAACAAGCACAAAAATTAGTTAGGAGGGTATTCTGTCTCTCAATGGAAAGATAGCAGTGGTTTGGATCAATGATGTCAAGTTTCATTAAGAGTGTGGAGTGAATGCCCCTTTCATATTAAGGCAGAGCTCTCAGGAAAAATCACAGTGCCCAGGATAAATGATGCCAGGACAAAGGAGAAAACCCTTTAAATAGTAAGAGGAAGTGAAAAACTGGTTACATATACTAGAGAAGTTAAGAATGTGAAGAAGAAGTGATAAAAATATAAAATAGAGAAACCAGACAGGTTTTATTTCCCCTGTGAATTAACAAGGAAGAAGCAGAGTAGAATATTCACCTGACATAAAAGATACTGTGCTCTGTGGATACAAGACTATGATGGCTCCTCATTGGCAGGTTTCCTCAGGAGAAACTGAAGATCACACAACTGAGAGGCAAAACTTTCTTCAAACCAAAGATGATAAGCTATTGGTAGGTCATCATCAATAAAAATATAGTAAAACAAAACAATATAAAATAAAATACAAAGTCTTCCTTGTGTTTTGAATACATGAGGTGATGAATTTTAAACACATATCTGGTAATATCTAGCTAAATGTAAAAGATTACTTCTCCCTCAACCACATTCAACACTATCCTGCCCATCCAGCCCCAACATTAGCTTTGAACAACAGCAAAAGCATTCTGATAGATAATACTCAGGACCAGTTGAACAAAGACGAACAACAACTACACATTCCTTGCTCATTTGCTTCCGTTACAAATTTCCTGAAGGAACACTGTCTGCAATATGATTTATTCATTGAATAAATTTACCTCAGGTACTCACATTGTTGTCCTTTATAACCTTCCCATTATTTCTCTATCTTGCCCTCAGGATAATAGTGAGCTAAAAACTTAATTATGTCTGATACGTATAAGAGTAGTATGAACAAAAGCAGTATACTCAGAAAGAAGAAAACTCACAGATTGCCAAGTAAAATTGAACATAATAATCAATCTATAAAATTTTTGTTACTTAAAAGCCTTTTTTGAGAATATTTTCTAAAACATCCATCCACTCCCTTTTCTTACAAATCTCTTCTTTTACTCAAACATTAACACTCAGGATATATTAATAATCTATTTCTGCTTTAATTCAGTAAATTATGCTTGCTCTAGAAATAACTGAAGGTAAGTAATCAATACCACTTCTTGCAACAACTATATTTTAATAGTTCAATTTACTATATTAAAAAGCACAAATATCTATTTTAGGTATATAATGACTTCATTTACAAACTACCCTTCATATATATTACTGTTTCTATGGAAACCTGCATACACAAACTGTACCAAATGATGTTACAATATGCTATTTTTATTTTTCTCTGTCATTCTACTTTTATTTTTATTTCTATACATTCAATATAGAAAATTGTTATGCCGCATGTTTGGTCTCTTAGTGATTCAATTTTCCGTGAGACAGTAGGAGCTTAACTTCACAGTAGAAGAGGAACAGAGCAACATATGGTCCAACACTTTCATGCTGGGAAAGGACAGCTTCACCCTGTGAGGAAAAGAATGGATGGAGCTTGAACTACTGTTTAGTCTAGAGTTTTCAAAGGTGAAAAGAAGAGACTCACTGAATACAAATATAGAGAAGCAATAGATTCAGTTTGAGTAGAGGAAATCCACCATTTTAGTTGTTTGTCAGATTTTTTTCCATTGTTTCAGTTAATTACCTAGAGTAAGTCAGGACTTTTAGCAGCATATCAATTTCTCCCATGCACTGTCATTATATCAGAAACTATTTGAGAATGCTTTAGTAATTATGCTGAGATATTTTTGTGGTTGTATCCCTCTTAGGAAATAATGTAGGTACTGGGTAATAACTTGAACAGCAATTAGTATATTTAATTAAAATATTAAAAATATCTCAGGAGTGCCCGGGTGGCAGAGTTGGTTGAGTGTGGGACTCTAAGTTCCCGCTCAGGTCATGATCTCAGGGTCCTGAGATCAAGCCCCACATCAGCCTCCATGCTTATTGGAGAGTCTGCTTGAGATTCTGTCTTTCCCTCTGCCCCGACCCCTGCTCATGTACTCTCTCAAAAAAACAAAACAAAACAAAACAACAACAACAACAAAAAACAAAATGAAAAAGAAACTGATCTCTTTCCATTCTTTCTATGAACTCACTTCCTCCAACCTTTAAAAAAGAAAAAGAAAAATATCTCATATTAGCTTTTTTCTTATAATAGGAAAAAATGACAATGTATACTATAAAATATTGTATAACTGTTAAAGTTGTGAATATATATATGCTCGTTGAAAAAATAAACCATTTTATAATGGGCAAATTTAAGTAATTAGTTAAACAAGGGTTAACTTATTCATCAAGCACATGGAGTAGGCTCTGTACATATTTTGCATTTAATTATCATATTTAATCCCATGAGTAATCCCAAAGGTACATATTAATCATACTTTTTTGTAAGAAAACTGTGGCTAAATGAAGCTAAATGTCTTATTCCAAGTCAAAGAGCAACTAAATGGAGGAGACAGGTTAGAACTATCTGAATTCAAAGTTCATTGAATCCCTTTTTTATGACACTGCTTAGTGAGTCTCTGTGATACCTAACAGGAAGCCCCCATGACATTTTTTTGAAGGTGATAGTTCCAAAATAATTCACATATATATAATGTGCATGTATATACACACATATATGGACCAGGGCTATGAATGTATATTTATGTATATATGTCACTTCATAAACTATATGTTTCTTACAAAGATATCAGGAATTACTCTTACTGAAATTTTATTTTGTAGCATGTGATGATTATTACGATGAAAGTTCTTTGGTGAACAAAAGTCCTAATTGTACTATATTCTTCATCTTGATTGTATCTGACTTCACATAATAAATAATAGGCAATAAGACAACAGCATGATGATAATGGTGTATAGAATTATATATTGGAATATTTAAATCTATTATCTTTATATAATTAGTGGCAATTTATTTATATAAATAAATCATAATATCTTGCCACAGGGAAATCTAATAACACTCCTGACATGTGACCTCTGTTCAAGAAAAAGAATATGGTCTTGGTCATTGTTTTCTAATCTTTTTCTCTCTAAACACATTGTAAAATAAAGTGAGCATAATTAATTAATTGCCCCTAGAAATCATTTGTAAGTAAAAAGTTTGTATCTGGATAATTAATTTGACAGTGAAGCCTGTTTTCCTTAGAGTGAGAATAATTTCCTCCTTTACATTCGCAAGTGATTTGACAAAGACTGGCAGACGAACAATGGGATAGACCAGAAAATTATCCCATTTTTCTCTACCTCATATGCAAACACTTGAGAAGCCTATTTAAAATCTCCACCTAAAGACAGAAACAATGTCAAATGAAATGAATGGGAACACCGAGATCTTTACTTCAAAAAGATTAAGAATCTGTCAAAGGTAATTCTGATAGTTCCTGTTGGTAGAGAGTTGCTTAGAATGCAATATATTTCCACAAGGTAGGAAAATAGGGACATAAAGACGGCATTAAAGAATCACGAAGCAACTACAAAGGATGGGTGGGCTGTGTCACCATTTAACCCCTCCCCTGGCCTCTAACAGAGTTCCAAGGAAGGCTTGACATTCTTTATTTTTTTTAGATTTATTTATTTATTTGACAGACAGAGATCACAATTAGGCAGAGAGGCAGGCAGAGAGAGAGAGAGGGAAGCAGGCTCCCCATTGAGCAGAGAGTCCCATGCAGGACTCTATCCCAGGACCCTGAAATCATGACCTCAGCTGAAGGCAGCGGCCCAACCCACTGAGCCACCCAGGCGCCCCAAGCCTTGTCATTCTTGAAGAGTAGCAGACAGACAGAACTTGTAGCTCAGAAGCCTAGTCAGCAGCAGGTTGTTCCACAGAGCTGTGCCCTGATGGGACACTGATGAGACCTGGCAGGAGAAAGCAGCAGGCAGTGTAGATAAGCAGATTAGAACAGCCTGGCATAGAACAATTACCAAATATGTGTTAATCGCTCCCTCTTCATTCTCCTTCAGCATTCTGTGCAGTCCACAGAAATTAATATACCAGTATTAGGAGACATAATCTAGTTTCAGAAATAACTAATTTACAACTAGCCTGTGGGAGACTTTGCCTTACCACTTCACTCCATTCTCCACCTTTTCTTATGAGGTATTTGTTGGGTCGGTTCCAGGAATGCAGGAGGAAAAATAGAAATGACCGACTGGGCCACCATATTCCAGCCCCCTTCCCCCCTGCCTTAACCCTTGACTCTCCCGCCAAAAGGGTGTAGCCCAGGTCACATCTCCATAGGTAACCTGATACCTATGCAGGAAACAGAAGTATCAGGAGCCCTCACCCCATACCTTCTGATCACCAAATACCTTATCATATATGGATGTGAGCGCATGCCCTGCCTTGGCCCGATAAAAGACCCCCCCAACTCCCTCCCAGTGCAACTTCCCTGACTCTGCTTTCCAGAGTCTTGGAACCTTGCCCGAGGGTGCCCACTTCCTCCCAGCGCAACTTTCCTGGCTCCCCTTCTCCTGAGCCCTGAAACTTCACTGGAGAGTGCCTTTAATAAATCTTGCCTTGTGCCTGCCTCGCCTGGTGTTGTGTTTACCTCGCCTGGGAAACCTTACAGTATTAATATTATCACTGACGCAGTGGAAGAAACTGCAGCTAAAGGAGGTGCCATGCTCAATTAATAAACAAAATTGAATCTCCATTGTCTGCCTTATTAAATATCATCAGAATAATGCTGATTTATCCTAAAATGAAAATTTTCCTTCTACCTCAGGGCACACTTTTTTTTTCCCCCTAATAAGATGAATATCCAGATCTATGTCCAAAGAGTCATGGTGTATAAAATAGCTCTCCTTTCTCTGACCATGTCCCCAAAAGGATCTAATTCCCTTAGGTGATTACTCAGATAATTACCAATTGCTACAGCTTTTTTAAAAGCAGATGTTATTTATTTATTTGAGAGAGAGAGAGAAGGAGCAATGGGGAGAGGCGGTGGGGAGGAGTGAGAGAGAAAGAGAGAGAGAGTGAAGCAGTAATTGCTACAACTTTTTGATAAATTTCTTTTCCCTGTAAAAAACAGTTAACATTTGGAGTTTGTTACATGTTGTTTTAAATTGTATTTTAACTCATGTCATCTCCACAAGGACCTTATGACTCCTGGATTACAGGTGAGAAATCTGAGGGCCAGGGTAGCATGCCTGAAAGCACAGAGAGAGTAAATGAGGGACTCTGACTCAAAGTCAGGCCCTTTGGAATCTAAAGTAAGTTATCTTAATCCCTGTATCATGCTAACTGTATGTTTGTTTTTGAGAGTTTGTATAGATTTTGCTGGTGCTAAGAGGCTCTTCATTATTACCTTCATGCTTGCCCTGCCCATGCTATGTATGTTAAATTGATTCCAAAGAGATAACTGATTTTATAGTCCTCTCCAAAATTTCAATGTATACCCAGGTTGGTCTATAATTAATCCTGTGAGTTACTATTAAGTCATGCCTGGATATCCCCTCCTCCATGTGGCCACCAGCACTTCCCAATTCTTGCAATCCAGTATTCCCCTTTAATCAGTGTATTTATTCTGAGAGCTGCCAAAACAAATTACAACAGATGTGGTGGCTTATAAACAACAGAAACTGGGGCGCCTGGGTGGCTCAGTGTGTTAAAGCCTCTGCCTTCGGCTTGGGTCATGATCCCAGCATCCTAGGATCAAGCCCTGCATAGGGCTGATGAGGGAACAGAAGGCTGGATGAGGACAAAGCAAAGGCTGACACTTTGCAACCTCCCCTCACCCCCCCACTCCTGGGTGGGACATATGTGACTTTCTTTAGGAATCTCCCACCCATCTTAATGTTAATACCTTGCTAAAGAGCAAAATGACCTTGGCAATGGCAAGGCACTGGTATCTAGTATCTTGTAGGTCCTCCTTAGCATATGAAAGTACTACTGAAACCTCCCGTTCCCTCACCTTCCCCCAACCCCATGGTACATAACCTGTCACCCCTCACAACCTGGGGGCAGCAGCTCTTCTGCCCACAGGTCCTGTCCCCGTGCTTTAATAAACCACCATTCTGCACCAAAGATGTCTCAAGAATTCTTTCTTGGTCATTGGCTCTGGACCTCACCCACTGAACCTCACCTATATTCTAGAACTTCATCAGGGCTCTCTGTTCATCAGGGAGCCTGCTTCTTCCTCTCTCTCTTCCTGCCTCTCTGCCTACTTTTGATCTCTCAAGTAAATGAAATCTTTAAACAAAACAAAACAAAACCCAGAAATTTAAATAGAGGAGTGAAGGCTACAAGTCTTAAAATAAATAAATAAATAAATAAATAAATAAATAAATAAAGTGTATGTGGGGTATGGTCCTTCTGGAGGTTGCAGGAAATGCCCTTCTCCAGCTCTTCCTTTATAGGGACTCCAGAAAGGCACTGGCTTGTGGCTGCATAGCACCAATCCCTGTGTCTATCTTCACATGGGTTTTCTTCTGTCTGTATCTCAGGGTGTCAAATTTTGCATTTCTCATATAAGGACACCTGTTATTGTTAGGGCCATCCTAAGTCCAGGATGATTTTATCCTGAGATCCTTAACTTAATTACATCTAAAAGATTCTTTTTGCAAAGAAGGTCACGGTCACGGATTCCTAGATTTGGATTGGGATTTTGGGGCCACTTTTCAACTCACTACACTTACCTTGTCTTTTCTATTATCAAATCATTTATTACTTTTTTTTTAAAAGATTTTATTTACTTATTTGCTCTAGAGAGAGCATACATGATAGAAAGCAAGCAAGAGTACAAGCGGGGGGAGTGGCAGGCAGAGGGAGAAGCAGGCTCCCTGCTGAACAAGGAGCCCGATGCTGGACACCATGACCTGAGCTGAAGTTAGCCTCTTAACAGACTGAGCTACCCAGGGGTCCCAAGAATCCTAGATATTTTTTTTCAAGATTTTTTTTTTAATTTTCTTAAAATTTTTTTATAAACATATAATGTATCTTTATCCCCAGGGGTACAGGTCTGTGAATTGCCAGGTTTACACACTTCACAGCACTCACCATAGCACATACCCTCCCCAATGTCCATTACCCCACCCCCTCTACCGACCCCCCTCCCCCCAGCAACCCTCAGTTTGTTTTGTGAAATTAAGAGTCACTTATGGTTTATCTCCCTCCTGATCCCATCTTGTTTCATTTATTCTTTTCCTACCCCCCAAATTCCCCATGTTACATCTCCACTTCCTCATATCAGGGAGATCATATGATGGTTGTCTTTCTCTGATTGACTTATTTCATTAAGCATGATACCCTCTAGTTCCATCCATGTCATCGCAAATGGCAAGATTTCATTTATTTATATGGCTGCATAGTATTCCATTGTGTATATATACCACATCTTCTTTATCCATTTATCTGTTGCCATCAACAGACATCTAGGTTCTTTCCATAGTTTGGCTATTGTTGACATACTTATTACTTTTTATTAAAACTCATACTCATTAGATTTATTGATTATTGTTTGTTTTTCCTTGATAGCATATAAACCACCTAAGTCAATAATCTTTGTTTATACTGTATATAAAGAAGATAAAATACAAGTTCTTAGAATAAAATATATATTAGTACATATTTAGAAAACATATTTTAGAGCTAGGTTTCAAAATACAAGCATGCTAAATCTCAATAAAAATCTATTCTTTGTATGAAGTTTCTTCCTTCCCACAGCCTTTCCACAGCTTCAGCAGATCTGTATATTCATAACAGAATGACAAAACCTCTAGTATGCATTGTGTACCCCCTCACGCCTGGATATTCGTGGACATTCAATCATGGAACAAGAGCTTAACAATGGTTACATGGAACATTTAAACCTTTTCTAAGGCAGAGATGATGAGGGATCAGAAGGCTGGCTGAGGACAAAGCAAAAGCTGACACCCTGTACCTTTCCCCCACCCCCACTCCTGGGAGGGAGATATGTGATATTCTTTAGGACTCTCCCAACTATCTTAATGTTAACACCTTGCAGGAGGGAAAAACCTTGACAACTGGCAAGGCCTCAAGTGCTCTGGTATCTTGTAGGTCCTCTTTACAATATGAAAGTTCTTTTGAAACCTCCCTTTTTCCCTACCTCCCCAAACCCATCCTGTATAACCTGGCACCCCTCACAACCCCAGTGCAGTAGTTTTTTTTTGCCCATGGGGCCTGTCCCCATGCTTTAATAAACCACCATTTTCCACCAAAAGATGTCTCAAGAATTCTTTCTTGGTCATGGGCTCCGGACCTCACCCCATGGAACCTCACTTCTATTCTAAAACTTAGTCAGAGATATCATGTTTACTGATTCTAGAAATATTATGGAGCATCTTTTATAAAGTAAATCTTGTGCATGGGTCTAGGACAAGTCAGAAGAAGATGGGCAGATCAACAGACAGTTGTATACCCTTGAAGACACAGCAATTACATGGAGGATTTCAAAGCAGTTAACAAAAAGGATTTTGTCTAATGATCAGCAAAAGTAAATCCAAGAACCCTGGTTAGATGCCTGGAAGAGCTCTGGTCCCTCCTCCTGCTAGGGTTATTCTTAATTCTACCATGAACATATGAATTAAAAAACTGAGGTCTAAGGAGTTGTGTTGCTTTCACATTCACCTAAGGAGAGCTTCAGAGTTAAAACATAACTTCTTTTCCATATTCTTTCAGAAGCCATCAGGAAAAACCAGAGTCTGCTGAAAGCTCTAGCATCTCCTGAGAATTCAGCCTACTCTAACATTTAATCTTGAAACACTTAAATTACATGCAGTCCATCTATTCATTCAAAAGTATTTGTTGAGCACTTATTATGTATCACATATTTTCCCAAAATGCCAGGTATAGAGCAGAGAACAAAATAGATAACAATCATTGCTTTAAATTATCTGATGTCTATATGATAAAGGAGACAAGAAATAAGATAAATAAAATGCAGAGAATCATAAATTGTGATATATGCTGAGGAATAATAAACAGAGAAAGGAAAGGAAGTGTGAACATAAGGGGGAAATGTTATAAACTTAGAGCTGACAGTGAAGTCACTGTTTTCTTTTATAATCCCTTTAAGATATGAAATATAAAGAATTTTCATTGATTTTATTTAATAATAATGACACTTTAATATAGGAATAAAATAATCCAAGCATAATTATGGATCCCATACAAAGGCCTAAATATGGGGAAGCTGCTTAGGTTGAAAATATCATTCTGCAACATTACCATGACAAAACAAATATTTTCAAAATGTTGTTGCAGTATGTTTCTGAGTAAGTCACTGGAATCAAGATAGCTCATGCTAGCTCCTTGAAATGATAAACATGCAATTTCATTTGTATTAATTCACAGATGAGAAGCAATTTTAGAGGCAGATGAACTTATTTCAAGGTTATTTTACATTACATCCTCTTTTGACAAGAATGGAAATCTCTCTTAGAAGAAGAAATACAAGATGCATGTGCAAAGCAAGGATTTGTAGTCTCCAATTTCATCCATTTACAATACTTAAGAGGCATTTGTTGAGAATTTAAATCAAAAGAGTGACCAAAAGAGATGATGGCCAGTATTCTTTTTCCAAGCAGAAAATGGCAATTACATTATAAGTATTTATTTTCTAAGTTTATCACAATAATTTACAATTATTTGCTTAAAAAGCAACAAACATCCGTTATTTTCAATACTCCATTCATATGCAATAGTAAAATGTACTAAATAAACATTCACTGAGAACTAAGTTTGAGTTCCCACTGACAGTTTGGAGATAGACATGGAATAGAAAATGATGTATCTTTTGTTTCAGTAAACATCTAATCTAGGGTTAGTGTCAAAAAATACGTTCATGCCTAATTTTTAATTTAAATTTAATTTAATTTAAAAATTTAATTTTTAAAAATTTTACTGATGTCAAATAACCATACAAAAAAATACACCTATTATAAGTATCTAATTACATTAATTATCACCAACTGAAGACACTCAGATCATCAGCATGGGTATGAAGAGTTATCAGGCCCCCAGGAGTCATCTTCATGTCCCTTTCCATTCATTAATTCCTTGAGACATTAAATGTCATTTATCACTGTCTATTATTTGCCTGAATATGTTATGTAAGTAGAATTATCCACTATACATTCTTTTGTACCTGGAGTCATTACTTCAACACACAGTTTATGAAATTAGATATATCATTGCATTCAGATCTATATTTTTCAGTCTCAGTGTTGTATAGTGTTCCCTTGCAATGAACATACCCAAACTTATGTTTCTCATCTATTTTTTGACATTTGTGTTATTCCCAGTTTGAGATACTGCAAAGGATACCACTAAAATCATTTTAGTACACATCCTGGATGAGCATATTAACAAATTTCTTATAAGTTTATACCTAAAGAGGATTTTCTGTCCATGTTATGGATGGTTGTAGCTTCTGTAGATACTGTCAGTTCTCCTAACATAGTTAACACTGATTTACGCCGGCACCTGTATTGTATTAGAGTCAGTTGTTCCATGCCCCTGCCAGTACCTGGTAATTTCCTGTCTTTTTAAATCTTACCATTTTATTAATAACACATTGGATATTAATTTGCATTATCTAAGACATCATGTTTGAGTAATGTTCTTTATAGCCATTCTTCAAGCCCCCTTCAGATTTTCTGAGGGAATATGGGATAAGGGGGTGACCAGGGCTCCGCTGTTGAAAAGGGTTCACTGACATGTCTTTCCTTAGGTTCTGATTTAAGTAATTATTAGGGAAATTTTTCCATATCTAATACAAATTTAAACATCACTGATTTAGAGAATGAAGAAGAAACGAGTTTTTATTTTAAGCAATACAAAGTCAGATAATAGTATCCTTCTTTTCTTGATTTTTTCTTGGCTTATGGGATATATAATTCCCTCCTAGTTTTTATGCTTACACCTTTAACCTCTCCTTTGTATCTATTTCAGTTTTTTTTTTTCCTATTTGGTATTCAAAGGCCAGTTCACCTTCAAGTAAAACGTTTATCTACTTTTGTTTCTTATTCTATGTTCTCTCTCTTTCTCCACAGTGTCTTCTCTGGTATCCATCACAGGACTTGAAATGTATGATGCAATGAATGGCATAATATATTCATGGCATGAATTAATAAACAAAGAGAAGAGAATGAATGATAGCATGCTCACCTAGCTTCACTTACCACATGCAATCTGATGCCTAAAGTTTGATTTCTAGACTGGACTTCTGGACATGGAAGTGCCATGTAATGTTAGTCTTCTTTTTAATGTCAAAGTCTTTTCCAGCTTTAAAATAGTTCTTTTCCCCCATTTTAAAAATCATATGTTCCCAATTTAGATATCTTAAAATAAACTGAAATATGAGACTTTTTTTTCAAATTAAAAAGTAACAGGCTCATTTTGCAAATTTAGTGAATGGAAGAAAATGAAAAGAAGGAGCTTAATATGCTCAAATTGGGAGACATCACTCTCCTCTCTTTCACTGTGTCATTTGTTGCTCTTCTCCATCAGTGAAGATGGTTCCACCATTCTTTGAATTAATGAAGTAAGAAATGTGAGGCTCTTCTGGGCCTTTCCTCTCACTTAATCAGCACCCTAAGAGATAAGCATATTCTCTCAACACTCATTCACAAGAATGACATTCCATCCCTTCTCTATCACAGATTTAAAGTTCAGTCTTTCATTGTTTTTCTCCAGTGTCACTGTATGTAAGACATCTAACATCAACTTCTCAAAGTTGTCTCATTCTGATTTACGTTCTTCATTGGTAGCTGCTAAGATCTGAACATTTGTGTCTCCTCCAAATTCATATGCTGAAATTCCAATGTATAGGATGATCATATTTGAAGGTGGGGGCCTTTGAGAAATGATTAGGTCATGAGAGTAGAGCCTTTGCTAGTGAGATTAATGCCCTTATAAAGGAGCCCCAGAGAAAGCCCTCATTCCTTGGTCATATGAGGACACAGCACAAAGGTGCCTTCTGATCAGCCAGGAAGTAAGCTCTCACCAGATACTAAATCTACCAGTGTTTGGATCTTGTACTTCTTAGCCTCAAGAACTGAGAAATAAATTTCTGTTCTTTATAAGCCACCTAATCTATGGTATTTTGTTAAAGCAGCCTGAATGGGCTAAGGCAGGTAGCTGAAAGTTCTTTCTTAACTTTTTAACACTCTGATATGTGAAGTCCTATCATGTTGCAATTTTTTCTCCAGGATCAAATTTGACATCCTTCTCATTGGATTTTTCTGTTTGTTTGTTTGTTTTTGTTTTTGTTTTGTTTTCTTTCTTTCTTTCTTTTTTATTTATTTATTTTTATTTCTTTTCAGCATAACAGTATTCATTGTTTTTGCACCACACCCAGTGCTCCATGCAATGTGTGCCCTCCTTAATACCCACCACCTGGCTCCCCTAACCTCCCACACCCCCACCCCTTCAAAACCCTCAGGATGTTTTTCAGAGTCCATCGTCTCTCATGGTTCACCTCTGCCTCCAATTTCCCTCAACTCCCTTGTCCTCTCCATCTCCCCATGTCCTCCATATTATTTGTTATGCTCCACAAATAAGTGAAACCATATGATAATTGACTCCCTCTGCTTAACTTATTTCACTCAGCATAATCTCTTCCAGTCCCGTCCATGTTGCTACAAAAGTCGGGTATTCATCCTTTCTGATGGAGGCATAATACTCCATAGTGTATATGGACCACATCTTCCTTATCCATTTGTCCATTGAAGGGCATCTTGGTTCTTTCCACTGTTTGGCGACCGTGGCCATTGCTGCTATAAACATTGGGGTACAGATGGCCCTTCTTTTCACCACATCTGTATCTTTGGGGTAACTACCCAGTAGTGCAATTGCAGTGTCATAGGGAAGCCCTATTTTAAATTTCTTGAGGAATCTCCACACTGTTCTCCAAAGTGTCTGCACCAACTTGCATTCCCACCAACAGTGTAAGAGGGTTCCCCTTTCTCCACATCCTCTCCAACACACATTGTTTCCTGTCTTGCTAATTTTGGCCATTCTAACTGGTGTGAGGTGGTATCTCAATGTGGTTTTAATTTGAATCTCCCTGATGGCTAGTGATGATGAACATTTTTCATGTGTCTGATAGCCATTTGTATGTCTTCATTGGAGAAGTGTCTGTTCATGTCTTCTGCCCATCTTTTGATATGATTATCTGTTTTGTGTGTGTTGAGTTTGAGAAGTTCTTTATAGATCCTGGCTATCAACCTTTTGTCTGTACTGTCATTTGCAAATATCTTCTCCCATTCCGTGGGTTGCCTCTTTATTTTGTTGACTGTTTCCTTTGCTGTGCAGAAGCTTTTGATCTTGATGAAATACCAAAAGTTCATTTTTGCTTTTGTTTCCTTTGCCTTTGGAGCCATTTCTTGAAAGAAGTTTCTGTGGCTGATATCAAAGAGGTTACTGCCTATGTTCCCCTCTAGGATTCTGATGGATTCCTGTCTCACATTGAGGTCCTTTATCCATTTTGAGTTTATCTTTGTGTACGGTGTAAGAGAGTGGTCGAGTTTCATTCTTCTATATATAGCTGTCCAATTATCCCAGCACCTTTTATTGAAGAGACTGTCTTTTTTCCACTGTATATTTTTTCCTGCTTTGTCGAAGGTTATTTGACCATAGAGTTGAGGGTCCATATCTGGGCTCTCTACTCTGTTCCACTGGTTTATGTGTCTGTTTTTATGCCAGTACCATGCTGTCTTGGTGATCACAGCTTTGTAGTAAAGGTTGAAATCAGGTAATGTGATGCCGCGAGTTTCATTTTTGTTTTTCAACATTTCCTTAGCAGTTCGGGGTCTCTTCTGATTCCATACAAATTTTAGGATTATTTTCTCCAGCTCTTTGAAAAATACTGGTGGAATTTTGATCGGAATGGCATTAAAAGTATAGATTGCTTTAGGCAGTATAGACATTTTAACAATGTCTATTCTACCGATCCAAGAGCATGGAATGGTTTTCCATCTTTTTGTTTTATTTCTTAAACCCCTCCCCCTATATTTATAGATGACAAACTACTTCCAGAGCCTATCAGAGAACTGATGAAACATGATTTCTAGGTATGTCTGTGAGAGTGTTTCCAAAAGAGGTTGGCCTTTGAATTAGCAGACTCAGTAAAATCTGCCCTCACCAGTGTGAGGAGGTATTATCTACTCTATGGAAGACATGAAAAGAACAAAAAGACAGCAGAAGGGCAAATTCCTTTTTTCTCTTTCTCTTTCTAAACTTGGACATCATTTTCTCCTGCCCCTGAATATCAGGACTCCCGGTTCTCAGGTCTTAAGAATTTGGGGCTTACACCATGGGACCCTTGATTATCAGGCTTTTGAGCTTGGACTGAATTATATCTCCAGCTTCCCTGGTTCTCTAGCTTTCAGGTAGCAGATTGTGTGATTTATTTGCCTCTGTAACTATGTGAGCCAATTCTCATAATAAATATCCTCATGTATATATCTATTTATCCTATGGGTTCTGTTTCTGTGGAGAACCCTCATACAGAGATTGTTACAACCAACACCAGTTTTATTTTGGAGAGATGGTAGAGCTTGTAGATTCAAATTACCTACAAGCACCATGAATTACTTGCTCATTTCCACTCTAAATTTACCTGGATCAGCCTATCCTAAAACAGAGACTTAATTCAAGGGGTAGGGAAAGAAGTGAGGGATTCTGGATCAGCACTGATCCAAGAATATTCAGGCAACCAAAAGAAAAGACAAAGACAAACCTCATATAATATTGCTCTGTACTAAATTTGGAGTTTAGTTAAGTTTTGCTATGTAAATTTATGGTTTACAATACTAGCTTAGAGGTAGGATATGAGGAAGGGGGAGAAATTATGATTAAAAAAAATTTACAGCTGCTAATGTTGACAACTATATGTGACGAGCCTTTGCTTGTGTGTGTGTGTGTGTGTGTGTGTGTGTGTTAAGATTTTATTTATTCATTTGACAGACAGAGATCACAAGTAGGCAGAGAGAGAGGAGGAAGTAGGCTCCCTGCTGAGCAGAGAGCCCAATGCGGGGCTCAATCCCAGGACCCTGAGATCAGGACCTGAGCCAAAGGCAGAGGCTTTAACCCACTGAGCCACCCAGGCACCCAGAGCCTTTGCTTGTTTGAAGCAGATCTCCCTTTGCTCTACAGTTAACTTTGGTCATGCTAATCCCATTGTTTATGGCTGGGTTTACTAAATCCCAGGGGCCTAACTCATAAAAGAAAAGCACGTATTTGTCCAAGTGGTATACGGATTGTGTGAATGCCTGTCTTTATATATATATTCAATAGGCATCTTGCAAGTGCTAAAATGCTTTGGCAGTGTTAGGACTTGTTCAAGTCTGTTGGGGGATCTGCAACCAAATTGTTACCCTTATTCTGACAGCCAGACTAACTCAGCAGTCACTATCCAGAAGAGAAACTGTGACAAAGTAAGCAATGGCTCTCACAACTTCCACTGAGGAATGATATTTTTATTCATATCTCATTAACAAAATAAAACAAAAACTGAAACTAAGATAGTAGGAGAAACACATGAAGATGTATTAAAATGTATGTAAATACAAATAATTAGCAACAGATGAAAATTGGAATTTTTAGTTCTTTTTGGTATTCTTAGAAGACACAGAAATGGCTTAGTATGTGTTCCACCTCCAGTACGATTTTTTTTTTTCCTGGTGATACTATGAAAATATGCTTTTACCACTCCTTTCTTTTTTTTTTTTTTTTTTTTTTTAATGGAGTATTATGCCTCCGTCAGAAAGGATGAATACCAGACTTTTGTAGCAACATGGACGGGACTGGAAGAGATTATGCTGAGTGAAATAAGTCAAGCAGAGAGAGTCAATTACCACTCCTTTCTTTACCTTGATATCTGTATTCCAATGACCGTGAACTTTCAAGAATTTTCAAAAATCTCTGCACTTCCTTTCACCTCTAAATCTTAATACTTGCTATTCGTATAGATTGGCACATCCTGTTTATACATTCATCTAATCAATGATACTCAAGATGGTATTTAAACTGTCTCTACGTCAGAAAAAAAAATGCATGCAAATTCGTAATTCTACTGAAATGCCTTCTACTTCATAATTAGATTATAGAAACAAGTGCTGGATGGAGGGAGTCCTCTGGTGACAGAAAGAGAATGGTAAGAAGAGAGAGAAAAAAAAAATCCAGAGAGGAAAGTAAATGCAGAAGTTGAGACTATAAACTATATAGTGACTAAAATTAACTATACATTTTAGATTGAAATAGAACTGTAAATAGAAATACCCACAAATCATAGGGCTTATAGATCAATTTTACTAGCACATAGATGAAGAAAAATCAACATTAACAGAAATACAGAAGCAACCTTGTATCCCCTTCCAGTCTTTCCTTAGTCCCAAGAGTCACTATCCTTATGACTTCGACTGTCATTATTGCACATAGTTTGCTTGTTCAGAACACTACATAATTAGAATTACACAGTATGTAATTTTTTATGGTTGGTCGCCTCTGTGTTCCATTTTGTGTATGTGTGAAAGTCATCATATTGATTTGCAGAGTTGTGGATTTTTTTTTCTTTGCAATATAATATCTGATTACATGAGCATCTCAATTTACATAGCTATTTAATGATAGATATTTAGATTGTTTACATTTTGTGTTACTGTGAAAGTACTTGGGTGACCATTTTTGTGAGACTCACCTCAGATATCCGACCTCGAGACTGAAAGATAGTAAGTTTGTGTTGTTTTAAGCTCCTAAGCTTATAATCATTTGCTATAGATGCATTAAGAGACTAATATCCTTGAAGTGACCAGACAACTTTATACTGAAAGTAACTAGAAGTCATTAAAGATGCCTGAGGTTTTATATATAAAATGGGTTAAAAAAAAAAGCCATTTTCTGCTTGCACCTATGAAGTTCCACAGAACAGTGACATTATGTATCCTTAAGTGTTGTTTCAGAAATTTTATCTGAAAAATGGTAATAATTTCAGGCTATTTTATGTCAGCTGGGGATCAAATGGGATATTTTATATAATCTATTTTGTGTTACTAAACATAAATTGTTTTAATGTTGAGTTAAATATGAATTTTATATATTTTTTGTACTTTCTAACTGCTATGCATTATGTTTAGCACTCATTGTTTTTAACAAGATGCCTTTCTCATTGTTTTTAACAAGATGCCTTTCATTAAGAATTCAGTCTTTCTTGTAGAAGAATCATTTTATATTACATAATAATCCAGAATTTTATAAACATTTAAATTACAGACTACACAAAAGGAAAAACTCATAACTGCAAATGAGGGTTTCTAGGAGAACTTCATTAGGGAAGATATTCTTGAGCTACAATATATGATGGATGCCCTTCACCTTATTAAAAAGTTAGTATAGTGGTTTTTTAAACCATTAGAAGACCACCAATAAAATAAGGGAAGACGATATTTGTTACAGGTGTAATCAATTTATTAAAGATTAATTTTAAAAAACCTTGAATAAAGTGGTTGAAAAAACTGAGGATTTAGAAGATGATACAAACAACTGTAGTATAGAGAGAAAAAATGTCTTATAATCTTCACAGTTGCTGGGGAATCATTCTTTTCTATATCAACGCATCCTTATGGTTACATTGTTATTATTCCAGATTTTTCTAACTAAACTGTGTAACTGGATTTATCATATGATCAATTTGCAACTTAAAAAAAAACAACAAAAACACTGATGTTTTCTAAAGAGTATATGCGAACAGGAAAGAATTACTTAAACAAGCACTATCTTCTCAGTTTAATTAATCAAGCCTTTCACTTAGTCTTTGGAGTATAATTAAATCAGAATGGACTGCTTGCTTGTGCTGCTTAGAAAATATGCTTAACTTCAACAATTTTGCCCATCTTTCAGCTCAACTGTTTTGATTAACAGCCCAACTAAGTTTCTAGATTTTAATAAAAAACTTTGCTCATGAGAACCTGGGGTATTAGGTAAGAGATTGAACAGTCTTCCTAGATCTATTTTAATTTGTCATTGAAACTTTTTAATGTTTAATGTTAATGAAAATTATCCAGATTTGTAAAATAAACTTAAAATTCCAAATAATTTAAAAATATTCAATAATCTCTAACAGTGGGTATTCGGCAAACAAGTCATTGACAAGCAAGCAAATCAATATTCCCAAAAGAAAACTCACCACACACACACACACACACACACAAACACACACCACCCATGTCCACCAAATATTCGTTTTTAAACATACATGTAAGTTGGATCTCAGTTTTTTCTAGACTTAATTAGATTTTCTTTCTTATTGCTTAATATAACTTCATTATAAATTGATGGCTATATTATATGCTTATAGAAGCTTTATCAAATTTATTCCAGAATTTTAGTTTCAATAATTTTAGTTGTTCTGTTATTTTTTCCCAATATTTTCATGGCATTTTTTTTCTT
>PISX010018610.1:0-40218 GCA_004024625.1 Mellivora capensis | reverse complement strand
ACAGTTTGGCGACTGTGGCCATTGCTGCTATAAACATTGGGGTACAGATGGCCCTTCTTTTCACCACATCTGTATCTTTGGGGTAAATACCCAGTAGCGCAATTGCAGGGTCATAGGGAAGCTCTATTTTTAACTTCTTGAGGAACCTCCACACTGTTCTCCAGAGTGGCTGCACCAACTTGCATTCCCACCAACAGTGATGAAATGGTTTTTCTTAAGTAATTTTATTGGTTGAACATGTTCTTCTCAGTGTTACATTTTAAAAATCCTTTCTTCCCTTGGAAGTAATACATTGTCATTACAGAAAATTGAAAAATACAGTAAGCTCAAAGAAGGAAAGTGACAAATGAGTACTTTCACAACCCAGAGAGATATTTTGTTAACAAGCTGTATATAACCTTCAGTCTTTTTTTTTTTTTTTAGATTGATTGATTTATTTTAGAGAAAGAGAGGGCAGGTGAGCAGGGGGAGGGTCAGAGGGAGAGAGACTCTCTAGCAGAGCACAGAGACCAACATGGGCTCAATCTCATGACTCCATAATCATGATCTGAGCTGAAATCAAGAGTTGGACGCTTAACCAGCTGAGCTGCTACTCAGGCTCCCCCAGTCTTTTTTCTATACATTTTATTCAGACAAAATGGATTAATATTGAACACTTTGTTTTGTAACCAGTTATTTTCACTTAACATAATATATGAATATTTTTCCATGTCATTATATGTTCAAAATCTTCATTTCTAAATGACTACCTCTTTTATAGCTTTGTGGCTATACCAGAGTTTATTAAGCCAATCAACTTGTATCAAGTTGTAAGCAGCTTATTTTGTGAGTCCTTGCATTTAAATCTTCTTAAATAGCAACAGTGAAATCTTTGAGTTAGGTTCTAGAAGTGGAATCCTGACAGCACTATGTCTGGAATACACCTGGAATGTGACTGCTTCTTACCACCACCACTTCAGATCCTCTCCATTCCAAGCCACCGTCTCTCTCTCACACTAATACACACTTTAAGTGGCCTTCCTGCTTTCGCTTTTGCCCCTTTTACTCAGTTTTCCCCCAAAATAGCCAGAGTAAACCTCTTAAGGTAAAAATATGATGATGTCATTGTTCTGCTCAGAACCTTCCAGTGTTCTCCATCACACTGGGAACAAACTCCACATCCCTACCTTGGCCTATAAAACCTCACAGGGTCTGATAGAGGTTACGTTTGAGAACTCACCTCCGACCACCCTTCCTGGTTGATTTCTCTTCCTTAGCAATGCTGGTCACTGTTGCTGCCACATGCTCCTACAACTGAGTCTTTGCTGCCCCTTTTCCTGGAATTCTCTTTTCCCACACATCTACTAGCTTGCCTTATCACTTTCCAGGTCTCTGCTAAAATGTCCTCTTATAAAGTCTTCTCCGCCTCTCTACCTACATGTTTCAAGTAGTTCACGTTGCCATGTATTTTCAGATTCGCTCTCTATCTCTCTTACCATTATAGGGACTTAGTTCTTTCACTGTTACCTCCCCTGTGATGAGACCATGTGCCTGACACACAGCCAGATGCTGAATACTGTGCCCAACAGATAGTTGTGGAATGAATTAATGAATTATAGCCACATTTTTTTAAGAAAATTTAATTGGTTATTTTATGTGGAAGATTCTTACGAAACACATCACTAGTTTTAAAATAGATTTAAGTAGGGGTGCCTGGCAGGCTCAGTCTGAAGAGCATGTGACTCTTGATCTTGGCGTCAGGGTTTTGAGCTCCAGTTGGGTATAGAGATTACTTAAATAAATAAATAAATAAATGAACTTAAAAAATAAAGTAGATTTAAGTAGCTCTTTGAGCTCTTTGTTAATTTTAATAAGCTGCACTATTGAAGCTAAGCATTGCAGGTAAGTAGTATGTTGATTTACTTCTCAGTAAATCTGATTTCCTTTGACAAATGAAGAAACTGAAGTTTAGAGGTGCTGCATAACTTCCCACGTTCAGACAACTAGTTATAAGGCAAAGCCTGTTTTCATTTTCATTCTGTGTGACCTCCGAATCTGTGCTGTGTGCTACATCCATGTGGCCAAATTGCCCTTTAGTTATATTGTGATGATTACTATTTACAACATAATCATTTTTTCTGTTTATTCCTATTCTTGACCAAAGTGGGTATCTTTTGGGATTGACAAATTTACTGAGAGAAAATTCTCTTTCATTTTTAAAATCTATATTTCTTTGATTACAAGTGCATTTAAGCATTTTAAAGCATACACCATTTTTTTTGTATTTCTTTTTTTTTTTTTCCAAGTGCCAGTCATCTTTTATTGGATGTTAATTCTGAATTAGGATATGAAAGGATTCAGGGGTGCCAGGCAAAGGTCATGGTCAGGACTGCCACATGTGCCTCCACACTGGCCCCTCTTCAGTGATACTTGCATAGCCTGTCTGAGTTTCTTGTAACAAGGAAAGTCGAAAGTCCTTGTAAAGCACATAACCTGCCAGCACCATAGAAATCCCAGCGACGCCCCCTTCCTTCACCTTGACATACTTGTTGTAATACCAGTAGTAACCTCTTTGAGATGATCCAGCAATGCCCTTAGGGGTGAAATCCCGCATCAGTATCCATCTGGGTAGCTCTCATAGTTTCACATCCATGAGCTTCTTCTCCTTCACTGTACAACTGATGCCCTCTTGGAGTCCTAGGTGTCTGCTCCCTTTTTTTGTATTTTTAATTTTATTTTAATTTAGCAAATTTTTTAAAAGATTTTATTTGTCCGAGAGAGAGAACGCACAAGCAGTGGGGAGGGGCAGAGGTAGAGGGAGGAGCAGACTTCCCACTGAGCAGGGAACCTCATTCAGGGCTGGATCCCAGGACCCTGAGATCATGACCTGAGCCAAAGGCAGATGCTTAAATGACTGAGCCACCTGGATGCCCCTAATTTAACAAATATTTATTGAGCACTTCTTGTGTGCCAGGCACTATTCCAGGCCCTGGAAAAAGGACCTGCAGTCCTTATTCTCAGGAAGTTCACAGTATGATGGGAGCCACTGGTAATTAGGCAAGCATTAACAACAGTGTAATAAGCTAAGTGTAAGAGGCTGTAAGCCAAAAAACAATGTTTAGAGTCCAGGAAGTAATGGGATCTGACACAAGAAAGCAACCGAAGTTCTCCATAATTAAAGCCCTTTTCACTCTGTAATTCCTGTGAAGAATGAATGTCGATTTCTTTTTTAAATGACTTCACAGAATTTCTTAGTGCACTGTGAATTATTTACCCAAGACTCTGTTAATAGACAGTTAGAGTGTGTCCAGTTTTCATGTTTTAATTAGTTTTCTGATCCTCATACACACATCTCATCGAATTATCTCCTTGGTTTCAGTTTCTGTTGGTGAGATGAATAGATCAAGAATTATGCACATTTTAAATTTTAGTACATGTTGCCAAACTTCTCCAGAAGAACCGTACCAATTTATACTTTGTTTGTTTCCAATTTATACTTTTACTAACAATGCAAGATAATTTCTGTTGCCAATGCTTGGCAATGCTGTCTTTTTAAAAAAATGTCTACCCATCTGAACTTTATCCTGAGTGGGAACACTTAACAGTAATCACAGATGATTTTCTTCCTTATCCTGAAGAAATTATTCAGAAATTCATACTATTGATTAAAATAAGTAAATGTTGGGATGCCTGGGTGGCTCAATGGGTTAAGCCTCTGGCTTTAGCTCAGGTCATGATCTCAGGGTCATGGGATCGAGACCTACATCGGGCTCTCTGCTCAGCAGGGAGCCTGCTCCCCACCCCAGCCTGCCTCTGATTACTTGTGATCTCTCTCTCTCTCTCTGTCAAATAAATAAATAAAATCTTTTAATAAAAATTTAAAATAAAATAAGTAAATGTTGCTTCTGCTTAATAGATTATTAACATTTCTAACTAAAGTCTTCTACGTGTCACCACATATAGCTAAATCATTTTATTTTTCATCAGAAAAAATAATTGCTAAAAAGTAGTTAAACTTATCTGATACTAAGAATTAATGGGATGGGGCTTCTGAGTAGCTCAGTCTGTTGGGTATCTGCCTTTAGCTCAGGTCATGATCCCAAGGTCCTAGCATTGAGCCTTACCTTGGGCTCCCTGCTCAGTGAGGAGTCGGCTTTTCCCTCTCCCTCTACCCCTGCCCCCACTCATTCTCTCTCTTTCTCTTCCTCTTTCTCTCTCTCAAATATATAAATCTTTTTTAAAAAGAATTATATGGGATGGATTCCTCTTATAGATGCTGATTTAACAGGTCTCAGCTGTTATATATATTAGGTGAGGCTTAAGATCATGCATTTGGAAAATAATTGTGATTATACATAGACACAATGGCAAAGAACTGTGCATCCAAGTTGGAAGGTATTTATAAACATAAATAGTTATTCTTCTGTGCTAAATGAATGGTTTTTAAAGTGTCTGTTTTTTTATTCTTTCTTTCACTCTCTTTCTTTTTTTTTAATTTAAAAATTTTTTTTATTTTTCTATAAACATATAATGTATTTTTATCCCCAGGGGTACATGTCTGTGAATCACCAGGTTTACACACTTCACAGCACTCACCATAGCACATACCCTCCCCAATGTCCATAAACCCAGCACCCTCTCTTGACCCCCCTCCCCCCAGCAACCCTCAGTTTTTTGTGTGAGATTAAGAGTCTCTTATGGTTTGTCTCCCTCCCGATCCCATCTTGTTTCTTTTCTTCTTTTCCTACCCCCCAAACCTCCCATGTTGCATCTCCACCTCCTCATATCAGGGAGATCATATGATAGTTGTCTTTCTCCTATTGACTTATTTCACTAAGCATGATACCCTCTAGTTCCATCCACGTCATCGCAAATGGCAAGATTTCATTTTTTTGATGGATGCATAGTATTCCATTGTGTATATATACCACATCTTCTTTATCCATTCATCTGTTAGTGGACATCTAGGTTCTTTCCATAGTTTGGCTATTGTAGACATTGCTGCTATAAACATTTGGGTGCACGTGCCCCTTTGGATCACTACGTTTGTATCTTTAGGGCAAATACCCAGTAGTGCAATTGCTGGGTCATAGGGTAGTTCTATTTTCAACTTTTTGAGGAACCTCCATGCTGTTTTCCAGAGTGGTTGCACCAGCTTGCATCCCCACCAGCAGTGTAGGAGGGTTCCCCTTTCTCCGCATCCTCGCCAGCATCTGTCATTTCCTGACTGATTAATTTTAGCCATTCTGACTGGTATGAGGTGGTATCTCATTGTGGTTTTGATTTGTATTTCCCTGATGCCGAGTGATGTGGAGCACTTTTGTGTCTTTTGACCATCTGGATGTCTTCTTTGCAGAAATGTCTGTTCATGTCCTCTGCCCATTTCTTTTTTTTTTTTTAAGATTTTATTTATTTATTTTTCAGAGACAGAGGGAGAGCAAGCGAGTAAGCACAGGCAGAGTGGCAGGCAGAGGCAGAGGGAGAAGCAGGCTCCCTGTCGAGCAAGGAGCCCGATGTGGGACTCGATCCCAGGACACTGGGATCATGACCTGAGCTGAAGGCAGCTGCTTAACCAACTGAGCCACCCAGGCGTCTCTTGATTGGATTATTTGTTCTTTGGGTATTGAGTGTGATAAGTCCTTTATAGATTTTGGACACTAGCCCTTTATCTGATATGTCGTTTGCAAATATCTACTCCCATTCTCTCAGTTGTCTTGGTTTTGTTAACTGTTTCCTTTGCTGTGCAAAAGCTTTTGATCTTGATGAAATCTCAATAGTTTATTTTTGCCCTTGCTTCCCTTATCTTTGGCGATGTTCCTAGGAAGAATTTGCTGTGGCTGAGGTCAAAGAGGTTGCTGCCTGTGTTCTCCTCAAGGATTTGGATGGATTCCTTTCTCACATTGAGGTCCTTCATCCATTTTGAGCCTATTTTCGTGTGTGGTGTAAGGAAATGGTCCAGTTTCATTTTTCTGCATGTGGCTGTCCAATTTTCCCAACACCATTTGTTGAAGAGACTCTTTTCCATTGGACATTCTTTCCTGCTTTGTCAAAGATTAGTTGACCATAGAGTTGAGGGTCTATTTCTGGGCTCTCTATTCTGTTTCACTGATCTATGTGTCTGTTTTTGTGCCAGTACCATACTGTCTTGATGATGACAGCTTTGTAATAGAGCTTGAAGTCTGGAATCGTGATGCCACCAACTTTGGCTTTCTTTTTCAATATTCCTTTGGCTATTCGAGGTCTTTTCTGGTTCCTCTAAATTTTAGGATTATTTGTTCCACTTCTTTGAAAAAAATGGATGGGATTTTGATAGGGATTGCATTCAGTGTGTAGATTGCTTTAGGTAGCATAGACATTTTCACAATATTTGTTCTTCCAATCCCAGGAGCATGGAACATTTTTCCATTTCTTTGTGTCTTCCTCAACTTCTTTCATGAGTACTTTGTAGTTTTCTGAGTATAGGCTCTTTGCCTCTTTGGTTAGGTTTATTCCTAGGTATCTTATAGTTTTGGGTGCAATTGTAAATGGGATGGACTCCTTAATTTCTCTTTCTTCTGTCTTCTTGTTGGTGTAGAGAAATGCAACTGATTTTTGTGCATTGATTTTATATTCTGACACTTTACTAAATTCCTGTACAAGTTCTAGCAGATTTGGAGTGGAGTCTTTTGGGTTTTCCACATATAGTATCATTATCTGCAAAGAGTGATAGTTTGACTTCTTCTTTGCTGATTTGGATGCCTTTAATTTCTTTTTGTTGTCTGATTGCTGAGGCTAGGACTTCTAGTACTATGTTGAATAGCAGTGGTGATAATGGACATCCCTGCCCTGTTCCTGACCTTAGTGGAAAAGCTCTCAGTTTTTCTCCATTGAGAATGATATTTGTGGTGGGTTTTTCATAGATGGCTTTGATATTATTGAGGTATGTGCCCTCTATCCCTACACTTTGAAGAGTTTTGATCAAGAAGGAATGCTGTACTTTGTCAAATGCTTTTTCAGCATCTATTGAGAGTATCATATGGTTCTTGTTCTTTTATTAATGTGTTGTATCACATTGATTTGCGGACGTTGAACCAACCTTGCAGCCCTGGAATAAATCCCACTTGGTTGTGGTGAATAATCCTTTTAATTCATTCTCATTCATTTTAAGGTAAAATTCATATTAAATTACCTATTTTGTTTTTTTTAAGATTTTATTTATTTATTTGACAGACAGAGATCACAAGTAGCCAGAGAGGCAGGCGTGGGGGAGGAGAGGCAGGCTCCCTGCCGAGCAGAGAGCCCAATGCAGGGCTCCATCCCAGGACCCTGGGATCATGACCTGAGCCGAAGGCAGAGGCTTTAACCCACTGAGCCACCCAGGCACCCCTTAAATTACCTATTTTAAAGTGTATTTATAGTTCAGTGGCAACAGTGTTGTGCAACCTCTATCTCTGTGTAGTTCCAAAATAATTTCATCACCCCCCAAAGAAATCCCGTAACCATGAAGTAATCACTCCTAATCTTCCATCCCCTGAGTCCCTGGCAACTACTATCCTACTTTCTGTCTCAATGGCTCTACCTGTTCTGGATATTTTATATAAATGGAATCATATAGTATGTAACCTTTGTGTCTGGGTTCTTTCATTTAGCATAATGTTTTCTAGGTTCATCCATGTTGTTGCATGTAGGAGTACTATTCTTATAGTGGAATAACATTCTATTATGTGCATATACCATATCTGTTTATCCATTCATCACATGATGAATATTTGGGTTCTTTCCACCTTTTCACAATTGTGAATAGTGCTGCTATGAACAGTCATGTATGTGTTTTTGTTTGAATACTTGTTTTCAATTATTTGGGGTAGATACCTAAGAGTGGAATGGTTGGATCATGTAACAATTCTAAGTTTAATTTATTGTGGAACCAACAAACTGCTTTCCACACCACTTGCACCATTTTATGTTCCCACCTGCAGTGTATGAGTTTCAGTTTCTCCGTATTCTTGCCAACAGTTTATTGTCCATTTTTGCTTTTAATTATACCTACTGTAGTGAGTATGAGATGAAATCTCATTGTGGTTTTGATTTGCATTTCCATAATGACTAATGATATTATATGTGTTTTCATGTGATTGTGGGCCATTTGTATATCTTTGTGGAGAAAAGTCAGTTCAGATCCTGAGCCCAATTTTTTTTAAGATTTTATTTATTTATTTGAAAGATAGAGATCATAAGTAGGCAGAGAGGCAGGCGGGGGGGGAGAGGAGGCAGGCTCCCTGCCAAGCAGAGAGCCTGATGCGGGACTCGATCCCAGGACCCTGGGATCATGACCCGAGCCACCGAAGGCAGAGGCTTTAACCCACTGAGCCACCCAGGCACCCCCTGAGCCCATTTTTAAATTGTATTGTTTGTCTTTGTATTGTCGAGTTATAAAAATTCTTTATATACTCTGGACATTAGACTCTTGACAGACATAAGATTTGCAAATATTTTCTTTCATTCTGTAGGTTGTCTTTTAACTCTCTCAATAGTGTGCTTTGAAGCATAAAGGTTTTAATTTTGCTTAAGTCCAAATTTATCTATTCTTTTTCTCCAATTGCTCAGGCTTTTGAGGTTGTATCTAAAAATGCATTACCAAATCTACCCCAAAGATTTACCCCAAAGTTTTCTTCTAAGACTTTTATACATTTAGCTCTTTGATCTGTTTTAAGTTAATTTTTGTATATGGTGTGAGGTAAAGGTCAACATAAATCTTTTGCATTTTGATACCTGTTTGTTCCAACATCATTTGTTGAAGAAACTATTCTTAACCCCATTTAATGGTCTTGGGACTATTGTGATAAATCTGTTTAATTCAGGAGTTTACTTCTCCCCAGTTCTCTTTCATTGATCTATTATGATTAGCCTACAGCCATCCCACATTGTGGTGTTATTATAATATAATACATATATTATAGCTAATTATTGTAGCTTTCTGATAAGCTTTGAAATGTAAAAGTGAGTCTGCCAACTTTGTTATTCTTTTTCAAGATTATTTTGGTAATTTAGGGTTCTTGAGATTCCATGTCAGTTTTAGAGTAGATTTTTCAATTTTTGCAAAAAATACCATTAAGAATTTGATAGAAATTGTATTGGATCTCTAGATCACTTTAGGTTATATGTCATCTTAATGATATTAAGTCTTCTAATCCATAAAATAGAATGTATTTCCATTCATTTATGTCTTCTTTTATTTCTTTCAGCATCGTTTTATGGTTTTAAGCATACAGGTCTTACACTTCATTGGTTAAGTTTATTCTTGAGTATTTTATTCTTTTTGATGTTACTAGGAATAGGTTTGTTCTCTTCATTTTTTCACATTTTTAATGTATATATATTATACATACATCTACATATTATATGTACACATATATACAAATACAACTGATTAGGGTATGTTGCTCCTATAACCTGCAACTTTGGTGAGTTTATTAGCACTAATAGTTTTCTTGTTGGATTCTTTAGGATTTTTTTTTATGTATATGATCATGTCATCTATGAAGAGAGATACTTCTTCCTTTCCAATCTAGGTGCCTTTTTTTTTTCCCTATCTAGGTGCCTTTTAATTATCCTGTCTAGAAATATCAGTGTTGAATGGAAAAAGCAGGCATCCATGTCTTCTTTTTGATGTTAGGGAGAAAGCGTTCAGTTTTTCATCAATGAGTATAATATTAGCTATGGATTTTCACAAATGACTTATGCTGAGGAAGTTTCTTTCTATTCCAACTTTCTTGAGTGTTTTTATCATAGGGAGGGTATGGGAATTTTGTCAAATCCATTAATGTGCTATATTACCATTAAGATGGTGTATATTTCCATCCTTGCATTTATGGGATAAATCCCACTTGGTCATGATGTACAATCCTTTTAATATAATGCTAAAGTCAGCTTACTATGAGTTAGGAGTTTTGCATCTGTATTCAAAACGGATTTAATCCATGGTATTGTAATATCCATGTCTGGCTTGATATGAGGGTAATGTTGGCCTCATAGAATAAATTAGAAAGTGTTACTTCCTTTTCTAATTTTTGGAATAATTTGGGAAGGTTTGTAGTTAATTCTTTTTTGGGTGGGAGACAGGCAGGGACAATCAGACTCCATGCTGAGCATGGAGACCATCACAGGGCCTGATCCCATGATCCTGAGAATCATGACCTGAGCCAAAACAAAAAGTTGGATGCATTCCACCACTCCTTTCCCACCCATGTACATGCTCTCTTTCTCTCTCTCTCAAATAAATAAATAAAGCTTTTTTTAATGTTTTCAATTTCCAAAACATTGCTAAAGGGGAGGCTGTAGTGGGTGGCAACAAAAATAATTTTTATCATGATTTAATATTTTAAACTATATGCTTTTATGTTATTATCATGGATACTAAAAATAATTTTTATCCTTAAGGATTTGGGACAAAAGTTGAATAACAAAAATGTGACTTAACTGTAAATATAAGGAATGATTTTTTATCCTATTGACCATCTCTCTCAAGTCTAATGAAATAAGTTTCTTAGTTTTGAGTATTTTATAAGAATTTGAGAATGTTGCATGTGATTCTCTTTGACATCTCCTAGTATATTATGAATGTATTCTGGTTTTTCCAGACTTCAGCCTGGGATATAACAGCAAACTCAGATTTTTTAATGTACAGAGCAGGTAAATGTCAATGAGTGACTTGGGCCAGGTTCAAAGCTAGCAAAGCTTATCTGTGGTGATCAAAGTCAGAACAGTGTTTATCACAGGTGGGGGTGGGGTAGCAACTTGGAGAGGGCACCAGAGAGCTGCTAGTATTCTATATTTTGAACTAGATGGTGGTTCAGTAAGTTATGTTCATTTTCATATGAGTAAGATTTCTGCACTTTACCATATATACATTATACTTTAGTAAGCAAATTTACCCCCAAAATTTACATCTGCTCTCTAAAAGAAATAGACTTCAATACTACAATATATTCCTTTCTGTTTATCACACTTATTGTTTGAGTTCCATAGTTATTTACACATTATCAGGCTACTCTTTTTCACATGTGTATAGAGGAAGATTCAGATTTTAACCATGTAGTTTCATCTTTGGATGGTGGTTTCTTTTGACAAAAGGCTAAATAGTTTTTGGATTATGGTGGTGATGAGTAGCAACATTTCATGATACTTACAGATAGATGCCGTCTCATGAAAAAAGTCACTTGAGGATTCGGTGCTTCTGTGCTTAATGGCAAGAATCCTTTCGTTTACTTAAAATGTTGAAATATAAGGAAGAATAGCAGGAGTCTGGCATTTTAGGCAGAGATGGCTCCCATGCCACCCCATTTGGTGCCAGCTCCAGGTCTTAGAAGTTCTGCCCAGCTGACTAGGATAGAACATGGCTTTATTTGGAACAGTAAGTCCACACACAGAGCCATTATCAAAAGCAGTAGAGCTTGGTGACTGTTGGGAGAACTAAGGAGGCTAGACCGTGGCCTCAGTAGTGGCTGAGACCATTCAGAAATTGAAGAAAAAGAAAGTAACCTAGGAAATGAGACAGCCAAAGTTGGGTAAGATCCCACTTATTCCTGCGCATCTCAAAGGTTGTGCTTGTGCTGGGCCCACTTGGGAGAGACTGAAAAGGTGAGCTGTTTGTCCCTGGCCAAATAGAGAGGTCTTGTGAATGCAGAAAGTAAAATTTGGGGAGATGTTTAACTCCCGTGACAGAGGAAGGGAGCCTTACTGGCATCACTGTGTTTATGTACTACTTCTGACCTATCATTGGCTGATCGCTAAGTACTTTGCTGACCCAGCGGCAACTCCTAGGAAGCCCAGCTTAAAAATAAAAACAAGAATTTTAAAAAAGAAAAAAAAAATAGGGGCACCTGGGTGGCTCAGCGGGTTAAGCCTCTGCCTTCAGCTCAGGTCATGATCCCAGGGTCCTGGGATCGAGCCCCACAGCTCTCTGCTCCGCAGGGAGCCTGCTTCCTCCTCTCTCTCTGCCTGCCTCTCTGCCTACTTGTGATCTCTCTCTGTCAAATAAATAAATAAAATATTAAAAAAAAAGAAAAAGAAATACTGAGCAGAAATATTAGAACCTACATGTGGCAGGGGAAGTAGACTTAACAGAATTAATGTAAACAAGTCACTAAGCAAATAAACAACAATACCAAGCCCCTGCAAGTAGAGATCAAAATCCAGAGTTCTTACAATATATTCTTTTAGAAGTAGTTTATAGCATAACATTATAGACACAAACAACAACAACAACAACAAAAACAGAAAAGTGTGGCCCATAGTAGTAACTCTTAGAACAGGAAAAGTTATGGAATGTACATTCCAAGGACAGGGTGTGGAGGTAAGGAGCCTCCAGTTGCCCAGGTCCAACCAGTAGTCACATACTTTCAGTGACCTTCCAACTGTAAACCAATTGAACTTCAAAAAGGTAACACAGGAGAACACCTTTATGACATTGAGGTAGGCAGAGATTTCTTTAAATAGGACAGGTATGTACATTGTGCACCAGAAGAGTTATACAAGAATATACTAACTAGCATTTTTGCAGTACCATAATGTGGAGGTAACTAGTGTCCACCAATGGTGAAATAAGTAAATTATGAACAAATAAATAGAATAAGAGCAAGGAAATTAATTTCTCCTACATGCCACAGTGTAATTGAATCTCTGAGACATAATGGTGAGCAATAAAAGCCAAACCCACAAAAAGCCCTACATAGGATTCCATTCATATATTTTTTTAATTCAAAAAACCCATTCCTTTTATAAGTGTGTAGGAATACCTTTTCTGTATTCCTCACTAATACTGTGTTATACTCTCAAACTTTTATCTATCAGTTTTACAGGTCTGATCTCATTTAATTTCCATTTCTTTATGAGTAAGATCAAACATCTTTTAAAATATGTTTTAGACAAGGTATATGATGCTTAAGAGCAGTGACTCTGGAAATACGGTAACTATGTTTGAATCTCAGTTCTGCCGTTAACTCAATAACACTTGGGGCATTTTACATGTACATATATATGTGTAGTATACATGTAATACAGGTACTGGTTTTAAAAAGTGAGACAGCCTGTTTTCTTTTTCTTTTTTTTTAATGCCCTTTATGGGTTTTTTTGATATTTTTTTAATTTTATTTTTTATTAACATGTAATGTATTACTAGCCCCAGAGGTACAGGTCTGTGAATCGTCAGGCTTACACACATCACAGGACTCACCATAGCACATACCCTCCCAAATGTCCATAACCCAACCTCCCTCTCCCTAACCCCCTCTCGCCAGCAACCCCCAGTTTGTTTTGTGAAATTAAGAGTCTCTTATGGTAGAGACAACCTGTTTTCTGTAAAATTTTAAGAAAAGAGTGAAACGGATTTTTACTGAGTTTTCTAAGAAGCTCAGAGCATAGAGAAACACTGCTAAATAGCCTGATTATAAAATAAAGCCCAAATGAGGTGGAGACTGGATATAGAGTATCCAGTATGAGTATGTTTTCCACTTTAGTACTGTAACTACTGATATAGAGTATCCAGTATAGAGTATGTTTTCCACTTTAGTACTGTAACTACTGAAACGTGGAAAGAGGAGAGGCTAAAATATTAGACATGGACTACGTCTTCATCTCAAGGAAATTAAAGCGGGATCTCAAAGAGATATCTGCACTCTCATGTGGGTCACGGCATTATTCACAACAGCCAAGTTATGGAAACAGGTTAAATGTCAACAGATGAATGGTTAAAGAAAATGTGTATGCATCTACAGTGGAATAGTATTCAGTCTTAAAACGGGAAAAAGATCCTGCCATTTAACAATCTGGATGAACCTGGAGGACATCATGCTAGGTGAAATAAGCTGGGCACACAAAGATAAATACTGTATGACCTCACTTGTATAGTGAACTTTAGGAAGGCAAACTCATGGATGCTAAGAGTAGGACAGTAAGTTTCCAGGGGCTCAGGGATGGGGGAACTGGAGAGATATTGGTTAAATGTTGGTCAAAAGTCACATGTTTCAGTTATAAGATGAATAAGTTCTAGGGACACAGCATGGTGATTGTAGTTAATAACACTATATTGTGTACTTGAAATATGCTAAGAGCATATATGTTAAGTGTCCCCCCCACACACACAAAAAAAAGAACAGTAACTGTGTGAGGTGTTGGATGTGTTAATTAGCTTGGTTGAGGCAAGCATTTCACAATGCATATACACATATCAAATAATCATGCCATAAACTTTAATACTTTTTTTAAAGATTTTATTTATTTATTTGACAGAGAGATAGAGAGCACAAGTAGGCAGAGTGGCAGACGGAGGGAGAGGGAGAAGCAGGCTCTCCGCTGAACAGGGAGCCCGATGTGGGACTCGATCCCAGGACCCTGGGATCATGACCTGAGCTGGAGGCAGCCGCCTAACCGACTGAGCCACCCAGGTGCCCCAATGCCATAAACTTTAAATATGCATAATTTTTCTTTTTCAATTCAACCTCAGTAAGGCTGAGGGAAAAAAGAAATCTGATTGGGGCCCAGTATTAATCCATAAACTATAGATCAGCTTTGTACTGTTTTAGTTGTGATCTTATGTCATTAGTGGTTCTGCTTTACTTAAGACAAAAATAGAAGAAAAAAGTTTTTTCAAGGCTCAAGTTATTTAAGCTTTTTGTTTGTTGAGGGTTCTGTGAGCTTCAGAATGACAGGTGATTATAAACACAATTTATAAATGTATTCTTTGTAATAATTACCAGAGATGCATGTGCTTGCCATTTAATCTATTTAGATATAAATAATACATTTTTTTAACTTAGAGCTTGTGGGTAGGAAATGAAGACAAATGGATAGATGTTTCTGCTTCGTGGTAGCCACTGTTTTCCTTTCATGTCTTTCTCTGGCTAAATCCATGCAGTTCACTTAAGTAAATGTATACTGAGCCCCTGTGCAAGGGGCTGGGCAGATGGAGGTTCCAGTGTGAGCAAGTTCATACGGGTACGTTTGCAAGATTTCAGTCTCAAAAGCTAAAATTCTTATTAATTCCTTTATTATATAAATGTACTTGATAAATGAGAGTACAAATTCAGCTACTTATTTGATTTTCAAAAACTGGGTGTTAAAATTTTTTTATTCTTACCAGTATAATGCTACTTTCTAATTTCTTTAAAAACAAATATTTTTATAAAGAGTAAACACAGAGACTTTTCAAAGGTCGTCTATCTGTACCTGAAGTACTATGCTGAGATGTTTTAATTTAATCCTCAGGTTTAAACTCCATAACCATACCATAGTTATCCTCTGGTCTGGGTGCAATTGTGCTGATGTTGGAAATTGGTGGCATAGCCATACTGTATATTATTCAGAATATTAAGTTATAGAAGTGTAAAATATTTCAATTGGCTTTTTTCAAAACATCTGAGTAAAATACTTTAATCCCATCGAATAGCTTCAAGTAACTCACCTTTTAAAAATGAAGATGTAGGAACATCTTTTATTTAGAAGTTAAGGCATTGTGGCTCAGATATGAGATTGAGTTGTATAAATGTCTTATTTACTTGTGGCTCCACTATTTATGTTCACACAGGAATCATTTATCATTGCAACTCAGAGAGCTTGTTTCAGTATGTGCTGTGTATTTATATGAAAGTAATTTCATTGAGTCAGCAGCACAATGGTATTAGCACAAAGTTACATTTTCCTCCTGGTAAGGACTTTCACTGACTCACATCCACACTGTTCTGCCATCTACCTCATGATCACTGACGCACATTTTGTAATTGGGATCCAGGATAGTTTCTGGCCAGTGTAGAAACTGAACTTATGTGCTTGTTTGGGGGAACAGGATTTACAACCCTAGCCTTATTTAAACCAATTCCCTAAACACTGCTTTTGTGATGGAAAGTAAACATTGAAGCAAAATCATGTGAAAAATGGCTAGAAAGATATATATTATCCTGTTCAAGAGTTGTTCCATACAATGATTTTGTAAAAAATCTTATGTACTACCAAATCCATAGGTAGGAGGTTGTTGTCATGTCATGTTAGGCCTCCAGGTTGGCTGCTAGCAGACATGCCCTCCTTAAGCCAAGTACTAGCAGTTCAAGCAGCTTTTCCTCCTAAGTCTTTCCATGGGCCATCCTGGCTTCATTCAGGGGTGGGAGGTGTGGCCCAGGGAAGAAAAGAGTGGATGTAGGTCACAGCAGCATTAGCGCACACACTGAACTCACATAGAGGGGGTCGCATTTGGGGAGCAGACTGTGCTTGGGAGTGACAGTTCAGACCCTTTTTAAAAATATATATTTAATGTTATTTGTCAGCAGACACAAAATAGCAACATGGACAAAAAATCATAACTCATAGAGCTGCAGTGAGGAATAACCAACTGATTAATGACTTGTGAGCAATTAAAGTAGTATTTAAGGTTGATGAGTACACAAAAAAAACCATCCACACGCTGAAATCTTACAGTCTTACAAAAATACCTGAGGAGTGCCTGGGTGGCTCATTTGGTTAAGTGTCTGCCTTCGGCTGAGGTCATGATATCAGGGTTCTAGGATCAAGCTCTGCGTGAGGCTCCTTGCTCAGCTAGGGGCCTGCTTCTCTCTTTGCCCTCACCCACCATGCTCTTGCTCTCTCTCTCTCTCAAATAAATAAATAAATCTTTAAGAAAAACCTGAAAAAGACTTTACTGAATTTTACATAATTCTAAAATTTAAATGACATTTCCAATAATAAGTTGTGAAGCATAAACATTTCTAACTTATTGACAACTGTCAATGCAAGAGGAATAACCAAACCATCTTTTTCTTCTCTCCAACAAAATTAATATAAAGTTATTAGAATATGATGGGGGTAATCAAAGAGTAGGTCTTCAAAGTAGAGGGGGAAAGGAGATTTTTCAGGCAGTGCATTAATAAAAATAATATGCTAATTTTCTGGATTTTAAGAAGTATTAGGTATTTGTAATTTTTAAAAATTTATAACTTGTTAACATTTTTTTTCATCCATCTTTCATGAGGAGCATGACAGAAAATACCTAGCAGGTTCTATTTTTTTCATATTAAGACTGGGGAATAAATGGGGCAAAATGGTCACAACTGTGCCTTCTGGGGTGGTAAAATGTGAGTTTAGGTTGTCAATTTTTGTGGATTTCTGAGGTTTTCTTCAATTGCTTGTAAAAATTTCTAACACATTGCTATAAAAAGAGAGTACATTACAGCAGGAGTCAGAGACAGATGAGGGCTCTACCAAAACTCTTGAACTTACTAATTTTGTGAATGAGGCAGATACCCTCCTTGACATGAGCCTGAGTTTTATCTACAATATGTGACTCGTGTCACCAATCCTTCCTAGGTTTTGTACAAGGATGAAAGTAAGAAGTAAAAGGCTTTATAAGTTATAAAATAATAAGTGTAATATTATTTATTCCATTCATATTCATAATTTTAGAAACTTTTTGTAGGAAAGGATGCATCTAATATATATTTCCCCCAAGTGGTAGAACTAATGATTCATTTTATGAACTTGTATTTTCTTCAGCTCTACATGGTTGTTTTTGCTCTGAATCACTCAGCTATTTATTCTCCATTTTATTGATTCAGAACACATCTTTGGTAGAGCCAAAGTACACTTCTAGTAGGTAACAGCTGTACCCAGAAATTTATAATGATAATCCTATAGTCATATGAATCTTGCACTTTTTGTCTCCTTTCAGGTCAACGGTGATATTCCCCCTCGGTTAAAAAAAAGTGCTCATGAAATCATCCTGGACTTCATCAGATCAAGACCCCCTTTAAATCCGGTATGTGATCTCAGTGTTCCCCTTGGTTGGAGGTCTTGTAGCAATGTGCTCTCCTCTAGGACGAGGTCTCTGGAACTCAGCTCTCGAGGTCGTTTCTATACCGATCTTTTATTCTCAGAATGATGAAGTCTAACTGTAAGTTATATTCTTCAGTCACAGAAAAAATACTTGAAATTATTCAATGCAAGGCTGTCTTAGGATGTTTTAACTCAAAACAACCTGACTTATGGTGCGGTTTACTAGCCACATGTCCGTGAGTAAATTAATCAGCCTCTCTTAGCCTTTATTTCTTCAACCATAGAAAGAAGATAACAATAGCAATCTAAGAGGGTTGTGATGATTTACTCAAAAATGTTACTTTTAAAAACAGTAGTAGTAATAAATAAGTATAGGTTGCATTCCAGTTGATTGCCTATCCTGATAGCCTATTGTGAACATAATTATAACTTCAGTGAAACTGACTCCTTACAATTGGTTGAGCGCATATGACTAAGTTACTGTGAGATCCAGTAATCTCCCTATTGCTTAGTCTTTTATCAAACAGTGTTGCAATCAATGAAATACAATTTCATAGTACTGTATTATAGGAGTGGACTTCAGTAAGAATTATTTAAGGACAACTACTGAAGTCTATAGCCATGACTTTTTTCCCCCCTAAGGTCTCAGCCAGAAAACTGAAACCCACCCCACCACGGCCACGGAGCCTCCATGAAAGAATCTTAGAAGAAATCAAAGCAGAAAGAAAGCTGCGGCCTGTCTCACCAGAGGAGATTAGACGCAGCAGATTAGGTGAGTCTGATGCTTACTGCCCTGCTGGTCTAGCCTCGGCCACTTGGAGCAGTGTCTCTATGCAGCTAGCCCAGCGAAAAGTAGTGGCATAATGGTGCAGTGTTTAAGAGCAGTGTTTGTTCCTCTCTCTCTCACACACACACACTTACTCGAAGCTTATACTTGAAACTCAGAGAGTACGAAATTCTTTTCCCATATGATATTGAACTACATGAGAGCGTCATGGCCTAGTAGGAATTGCTCTGCCATTCTCTAGACTGTGGTTTTGGGAGAGCCCCTTTACCTCTCTGAATGTTGATTTCTTGATTGGCAGAAGGGAGATAAAAATTCCTCTGTACTTTATTTATGGCTTCTGTGTAAGAATTAAATAGGATTGTGGTCAAAATACCTCATAAATTTTAATATGTATACAAAGCTATTATGTTTTAGAAATATGATATAATAGTTTTACTTCACGTTTCTGTTGTCTTAATTATGGTTTTAAAGATACAGTATTATGTGGTGAAAGCATCGATTGTTATCTGATACCACCTAACTTATTCCCAAGCTTCCTTTATATTTATTTAATGTTTTTAATGTGTACTATAAACACATATTGATTTTGATTTATAGAAGGAACATATTATAAAATGTTTGTAAACATTTTTGTTTATACAGTTCTCCACCTATTTGTAAGATTAAAGATACCCAAAGAATTCAGAGAAACTTCCTTTAGGAAAATAGATGATAGTGACATCTGAACAGTAGAGGAACCACACTCTCCTTGTTTTCTCCACTGATCTCTTTCCTGCCCTTTTAGACTCTGCTTGGTCCTTCAGATTTCTATTCTGGGCTCACCTCTCTCTGAGCAACTATACCCTTTTCCATAGTTTTTGTTCTGGCTAATAAAGCTCTCATCTGTGCACCGATCTCACTGAGCTCACACCCATTCATCCATCTGACTGTGAGCTAGGGCTTACAGCAAGACAGGGAACCCATCTGTTTTCTCCCAAACCATCTTCTCCTGTTTCCCCATCTTAGTGTGCTCAAGGCAGAACCTCCGCGTCATCCCTGACTCCTATCTAACAGCCATCCCTGTTGATGTTTCTGATTCTGGATCATGTTAGTTATTCTTAGTTAGTTCTTAGCCCAACACTATCCTAACCCTGTCTGTCATCTTCTCTTGTCTAGTTTACCACATCAGCTTTGACCACTGTCCCTGCTTCCAGCCTCAAGCTCTTCAGTAATGTCATGTTGGTATCCTTTTGTTAAACTCTCAGCCCTTCTTTTACCTTGAGACCTTCTTGCCAGCAGGGCCCACATCTGTCCTGTTCGTTGTTGTAGAAGTGATATCATGGGTCCTGGAGTAATTTAATGTACCTTCCAGTTACAGATCTACTGAGTAACAGTTGTATCAGTTTATCCCTGTCTAATTTTTATGGCAGCAAGCGCTATCTCCAAAAAATAATGTTTAAAGCATGCTAAGTGACAAATCCATGTAAGCATTTGTATAATAGTGATCTAAAACATAGAAGCCATGTGCAGCAAGAGTTCTTATCCTGAGAGTCCTCGAATGGGCCTGATGAAAATCTGTGAGTCCCCAGAAATATAAAAAATGTATGCTTATTTCACAAAATGTGTATGTGCGTTTTTCTGGAGAGAGGGTCCATAGCTTTCCTTGGTTTCCTAAAGAGTACAAAGCATCAAAGAGTAAGAACCACTGTGGAAAAATAAGGAAGTGGTATTATGGGATGCTAGCTTAAGACTAGATTTTTTAAATTTGGTATACCTTGAGAGGAAACAATGAGGGTAAAAGAAAAGATTTCAACAAAACCATGAAGCAAAATAAATATATTAACATGAGAAAAATAAGCTTCGTGATTTACAGTACAGAGTAATTAGGCTGAAAGATTGTCTGCTTCAGTGGAAGTACCCACAGAACAGAGAAAGGAGTTTACCCCCATACCAACCTGAACGCACCCGATCCCGTCTGTTCTTGGACTCTAAGCAGGGTCAGGCCTGGTTAGTACTTAGATGGGAGAATAGAGAAAAGAACAAGCTAAGCATAATGTTCTTATACAATGTGGATGATATTTAACTTATAGTTCCTTCACTTTTCCAATAGTTTTTGAACCTTTACTTTGTATTAAACAACCGTGTTATCTCCTGGGGTGCAGAGATGAACAAGGCATAAGGCCCGCCCGCAAATGCTGGCAGAAGAATGACTCCAGAATGTCGCGCATGTTCATGCTGCAAGACCATTAACAGCAGCCAATCAGAAGGCATTAGTGAGGCCAAATGAGGGAGAGACTGGCAGTCCCTGTAAGTGTCAAGGGGACACCCTCATTGCTTGAAAGGGTCATTGCAAGCCTTTGTCACATACATATTCTTCTGTTCCATTTTAAACAAATTAGATGCTAAATAACAGGAAACCCACTACGGAATAATTAAATATCCGAGGTGCCTGGGTGCTTAGTCGGTTAAGTGACCAACTCTTGGTCCCGATCTCATGGCTTCTAGGATGGAACCCCATGTTGGGCTCGGAGCTCAGCATGGGAGTCTGCTTGGATATTCTGTCCCTCTGCCCCTTCCCTCATTTGCACGCTGGCATCCTCTGTCTCTCTCTGTCACGCTCATATAAATTAAAAAAAAAATTAAATATCAAATTTATGTTGTGAGCATATCTTATTATTTTATTTTTTATTTTAACCTTATAAATGGTGTTTCACAATAATCAGAATTGAGCTGTTACAGCAAATGATTGTTCATTCTGTGAGAGTCTTACTTCGACAGTTCTGCATCCAAACTGATCTTGAATCTTACTGGAAAGTAAGGGGTTTGGATTGATTTCTACAGATCTACATTGGTTCTTACTATACAGTTTTGCTTTGGGGAGTTTGACTAGGATAAGGTTGGCAGAATGAACTTGAGGAGAAGTTTTCCTAAATATTTTTATAATGTTTCCCCTCCATGTAATTAATTGTGAGCAGAATCCCACTATAGAAATTGGGGAAATGTGTCAGTGTTTAAAGAAGAAATGTTACCCGTAATTTCAACAGCCAGAAGCATCCACTGTGAATCTACTTTGCAGTATGAAACTGAGACGAGAACTGTGTGCACAGTATTCTGTTCTCTTCACTTAACATTGTGTGTGATGTGAACATCTTCCCATGTCATTAAATAGGGTATCCTGATATATGGCTAAATTGTGTTTTATTTCCCTATTGTTTGACAGACTCTGCATTTTTTTCCCCATCAAGTCTGAAAATACTGTTCTTGTGTATCAGTCTCTGTTCATGTCCAATCATTTTCTTTTTCCTAACATCTCATACTAAATTGAGATTTGGGGTTTTAAATATAAATTGTACCTTTAAAAAACATCTTTTCCATAAACTCTTAATTCCTGTTATGCTTGATTTCTTTTTTTTTTTTTAATTTTATTTATTTATTTGTCAGAGAGCGTGAGTGAGCGAGAGAGCAAGCACAGGCAGACAGAGTGGCAGGCGGAGGCAGAGGGAGAAGCAGGCTCCCTGCCGAGCAAGGAGCCCAATGTGGGACTCGATCCCAGAACGCTGGGATCATGACCTGAGCCGAAGGCAGCCGCTTAACCAACTGAGCCACCCAGGCGTCCCTGTTATGCTTGATTTCTCTCCTCTTTGTGGCACATAGAGCTTGAAAAAGATCCAAACCTCATCTTCCAAGAAATAAGAGCATCCCTTTCTTATGCAGTAGTCAGTCGTATTTCAAAAGACAGATTCATATATCAGAGAAGAACAGAATAAGAAGATATTAGAGAAGGGTGGCAAGTGCTTTGAGAATATGTTATCTTTTATTTGCTATGTATAATTAGGAAAATCTAGAGTCAATAGTATTTGAATTCAGGAATGCAGGCCTTTTTTATGATTCACAGATATTTATTTGAAAACCTCACACTGATGCATGTATAAATACTATGATCAGATCAATCAGATTAGGGACAGAAGAAACTGGATATTTACTTCTACTAAGGGTTAATTGTAATATTCCTTCATAGAAGTCTTAAAAATAATTAATTATAAACAATTATAATTAATAAATGTTTAGATTTTTCTTTAGAAAAACATTAAAAAAGTAAATGAATATTAGTTAAATTTTGAAACCCTTTTCTGTTTGAAATACATAATTTCTGCATGTAGAATATCTTGATTATTGAACTTCAAGTTTCTGCTGTGGATTTTTTTGTTAACATATATTGTATCATTAGTTTCAGAGGTAGAGTTCAGTGATTCTTCCGTCTTATATAATGCCCACTCTCATTATATCACATGCTCTCCTTAATGTTCATCTCCATCCCTCCAACCCCCTCCCCTCCTGCAACCCTGTTTGTTTCCTATAATTAAGAGTCTCTTATGGTTGTCTCCCTCTCTGATTTCATCTTGTTTTATTTTTCCCTCCCTTCCCCTATGCTCCTCTGTTTTGTTTCTTAAATTCCACATATGAGTGAGATATGATAATTGTCTTTCTCTGATTGACTTATTTCATTCAGCATAATACTGTCTAGTTCTGTCCACATTGTTGCAAAGGCAAGATTCCATTTTTTTTTAATGGTGGAGTAGTATTCCATTGTGTGTGTGTGTGTGTGTGTGTGTGTATAACTCACATCTTTATCCCCTCATCTGTCAATGGACATCTGGCTCTTTCTATAGTTTGGCTATTGTGGGCATTTCTGCTATAAACATTGGGGGGTAGGTGCCCCCTTCAGATCACTACGTTTGTATCTTTGGGATAAATACCTAGTAGTCCAGTTGCTGGGTCATAGGGTAGCTCTGTTTTCAACTTTTTGAGGAACCTCTATACTGTTTTCCAGAGTGGCTGCACCAGCTTGCATTCCCACCAACAGTGTAGGAGGGTTCCCCTTTCTCTACATCTTGCCAACCTCTGTCATTTCCTGACTTGTTAATTTTAGCCATCCTGACTGGTGTGAAGTGATATCTCATTGTGGTTTTGATTTGTATTCCCCAGATGCCAATGTTGAGCACTTTTTCATGTGTCTTTTGGCCGTTTGATTTGTATGTCCTCTTTGGAGAAATGTCTGTCATGTCTTCTGCCCATTTCCTGATTGGATTTTTTTAAAAGATTTTATCGATTTGATAGAGATGAGCAGGGGGTAGGGGTAGAGGGAGAGGGAGAAGCAGACTCCTCTCTGAGCAGGGAGCCCAAGGCAGGACACTGAGATCATGACCCAAACCGAAGGCAGGCGCTTAACCAACTGAGGCACCCAGGCACCCTGCCTGATTGGACTATTTGTTCTTTGGGTGTTGAGTTTGATAAGTTCTTTATAGGTTTTGGATACTAGCCCTTTATCTGATTACACATTGGCAGATATCTTCTCCTATTCTGTTGGATTCTATATCTTTTGTTTTTGTCCACTATTTCCTTTGCTATACAAAAGCTTTTTCTCTTGATGAAGTCCCAATAGTTCATTTTTGCCTTTGTTTCCCTTGTCTTTGGAGACGTGTCTAGCAAGAAGTTGTAGGCCGAGGTCACAGAGGTTGCTGCCTGTGTTCTTCTCAAGGATTTTGATGGATTCCTGTCTCACATTTAACTCTTACATCCATTTTTAGTCTATTTTTGTGTGTGGTGTAAGAAAATGGCCCAGTTTCATTCTTCTGCATGTGGCTGTCCAGTTTTCCCAACACCATTTGTTGAAGAGACTCTTTTCCATTGGACATTCTTTCCTGCTTTGTTGAAGATGAGTTGACTATAGAGTTGAGTGTCCATTTCTGAGTTCTGTGTTCTGTTCCACTGATTTATGTGTCTGCTTTTGTGCCAGTACCATGCTGTCTTGATGATCACAGCTTTGTAATAGAGCTTGAAGTCCAGGATTGTGATGCCACCAGCTTTTTCTTTTTCAACATTCCATTGGCTCTTCAGGGTCTTTCCTGGCTCCATACAAATTTTAGGATTATTCGTTCCAGTTCTGTGAAAAAAGTTGATAGGGGTTGCATTGAATGTATAGATTGCTGTAGGAGAATAGACATTTTAACAATATTTGTTCTTCCAATCCATGAGCATTTATTCCTAGGTATCTTATGGGTTTTGGTGCAATTGTAAATGGGATCCTTTATTTTTCTTTCTTCTCTCTCGTTGTTAGTATATAGAAATGCAACTGGTGTCTGTACATTGATTTTATATCCTGTGACTTTGCTGAATTCTTATATGAGTTCTAGCAATTTGGGGGTGGAGTTTTTGGGGTTTTCCACGTAGAGTATCATGTCATCTGTGATGAGTGAGAGTTTGACTTCTTACCGATTCGGCTGTCTTTTACAGAAATGCAGAATGTTTTAAATAGGTAGGTTTTTTAAATTCAAGTAGCATTAACCTACACTGTTATATTAGTTTCAGGGGTACATATAATGATTCAGCAGTTTTATACATTTCTCAGTGCTCATTAGGTTAAAATGTACTCTTTGTCCCCTTCACCTATTTCACCCATCCCCTCACCCGCCTGCCCTCTGGTAACCACCAGGATCTTTTTTTTTTTTTTGGTCTCTTTTTCCTTTGTTCATTTGTTTAGTTTCTTAAATTCCAAATACGGCATTTGCCTTTCTCTAACCGACATATTTCACTTAACATCATATCCTTTAAATCCATCCATGTTGTTGCAAATGGTAGGATTTCATACTTTTTTATGGCTGAACAATATTCCATTGTGTGGCTGTATATACACAAACACACACATTTTCTTTACTTCTTCTTTATCCATTCCACATCTTCTTTATCCATTCATCAGTTGATGGACACTTGGGCTGCTTCCATTTCTTGGCAATTGTAAATAATGCTGCGGTAAACATAGAGGAGCATATATCTTTTCAAATTAATGTTTTCATTTTCTTTGGATAAATACCCAGTAGTAGAACTACTGGGTCATATGGTAGTTCTATTTTTAATTTTTTGAGGAACCTGCATACAGTTTTCTGTTGTAGCTGCAACAGTTTACATTCCCACCACCAGTGCACAAGGGTTCCTTTTTCTCCACATCCTTGCCAACACTTGTCGTTTCTTATATTTTTATTTTAGCCATTCTGACAGGTGTGAGGTGATATCTCATTGTGGGTTTGATTTGCATTTCCCTGATAATGAGTGATGGTGAGCATCTTTTCATGTGTCTGTTGGCCATCTGGATGTCTTCTTTGGAGAAGTGTCTATTCATAAACTCTGCCCATTTTTAATTGTATTATTTGGGGGTTTTGGTGTTGAGTTACTTAAGTTTTTTATATATTTTGGGTATTATATATTTGGGGTATTAACCCCTTATCCGTTATATCATTTGCAAATACCTTCTCCCATTCAGTAGGTTGCCTTTTAGTTTTGTTGATGGTTTCCTTCACTGTGCAAAAGCTTTTTATTTTGGTGTAGTCCCATTAGCTTGTTTTTGCTTTTTTTCCCTTGCCTGAGGAGACATATCTAGAAAAGTGTTTCTACAAGAAATGTAGGGTTTTTTTTTAAGTGGTAAGTGGAGGATTATTCTCTTCAGTATAAAATTCCTAACTACTTTTCTGTGAGATAACTAAAATAGTAAGATGCTTATTTAAAGGTTACATCCTAATTTACTTACTAGAATGAAATACTTAAAATATCATTTCTTGGTCATCAAACAATAATTGTCAACAAATAATTGCTTTATTTGCCCCCTTTAAGATACACATCTCCTTTGTTGACATAAGTGCTTTTAAAAACAGCTACCTATGATTCCACATCTTGCCTAGTTGTAGTTGGGATCTAACCCAGTGCTTTACCTTCACATCATTTTTTTTAATACTTTGTTGAGATTTTGGATTTTAAGTATAAATTATTTCTTTAAGAACATCTGCCAAAAAAACATATTGAGAGTACTTACAGTCTATTAAATTTAGGTGTTAGAACTCTATAGGCAGTCTACCTGGAAGACATGAATGGGGGCGACCTTCTGTCCATTATGCCTATACTTCCATCCCCACTGTATCTGAGGTTCTGTCATCTTCTGATCGTAAAGGTGCCTGTCCTCCCTCAGCCCAGGTCATAGAATAGATGGTACTGGTAAAAATTTTGGGCTGCCCTGAGGCAAATAATATATCATATGTTAATAAAATTAATTAATAATAAAATTGGGATGACATTTGCATTTATAAAATGAAGTTGGAGAATTGCCATCCAAAGTTTATGAATTTGGCTAATCTTATCCTATAACAGGATATGTCTTTTCTTTTGTTCAAGTCTACTTTTGTGTTTTTCAAAAATGTATTAAAATTTTCCTCATTAAAAAAAAAAGAATTTTGGGCTACAGCGAAAATAGTTAACTTCACTGTCATGAATACCCAAATTAATCAAATCTTTGTAGTAAGCTTTTTCAAAAATACCTTTATTGGGGCATAATCTATCTACCATAAAATTCACCCATATAAAGTATACAATTCAGTGGTTTTAAGCATATGTAATAAAAATTTTAAGACTAATTATTTCAATAGGAAATAAATAAGTTTATTTTTAATAAATCATATTTATTGAACTTCTACTATGTGTGAAGCAGTGTTTGCTATGTGCAAGCACCTTTTTTTGGTAGGGTCATTTAATCTTCATTAACAATCTCATGAGCTAAATACCATTCTTCCCATTTTACAGGTTAAGTAACTGAAGCACAGAGAGGTTAAGTAACTTTCCCAGAATCACACTGCTAGTAAGTGGCAGAGCTGAGATTCAAACTCGGACATTCTGGCTCCTGGGGCCTCTCTGCAGCTGCTAGGTTGCATTGCCTGCAGTTGGCAGTATAGTGATGCATTGTGAAGCTAGTTCCAAAAGGAGATTTTTTTATCAAGTATTTCACCTTGGGCAGAGATTTTGGTCAGATTTTCATCCTGAAATAAATTACTTAAGAACACATTTATTCTTAAATTAAAAAAATTTTGAACCCTAAAATCATGTTATATTTAAGCCAAAATCCTATACTATGTTTCCTTAAAATGTTTTGTATCTGTATCATGCTGTCATTCTTAACATGTTCTTTAAAAAGTTATTTTTTTCTTTTATTGTTACTCCATTTCAAGTCTTAGTGATATAATTGAAACTAAGACTCGTGGTTTTGTTGTGTTCCCAATTTTTATTCGCTACCTTCTACCTTAAAGTCTGAAATGTGCCATTACAGGTCTTCTTGAATCCTCCTCCCTTTTTTGTCCTCCCTGTATATTCCTAATAGCTGAATTATTTTCTTTTTATTGTTTGTTTTCTTTTTTCAGCAATGCGGCCACTTAGCATGTCTTACAGTTTTGACTTGTCAGGTAAAAAAAAAAAGCTCTTTCACACCTGACGTGGGTTTTGTGGTTTCTGTGAAAACATTTCATTCATCTGCTTGTCCAAACATGTCAAAGAAGAAAATTGAAAAGTTTCTTCTAAGCTGTGGTCAGTAAGATAAAACATTCTGCTTATTTGAAAACCATGTACTTAACAAAATTAAAACAATAATAAATCTGTTGCCTAGGAGGGATTATAGAAGAATCATTACGCCATCCCTGTGGTTATGGAATTTGACTGCCCATCCTTACCAGCACTGTTTCTTACCCACATTCTTCTTCTTCCCCTTTTTTTTTTTTAAGATTTTATTTATTTGAGAGAGAGAGAAATCACGAGCAGGGGATGGGGCAGAGGGAGAAACAAACTCTCGGCTGAGCAGGGACCCCAGTGCAGGACTCCATCCCAGGACGCTGGGATCATGACCTGAGCTGAAGCCAGATGTTTAACCGACTGAGCCACTCAGGCGCTCCCTCACCCACACTCTTCTAAAGCAGTGATGTCAAAATCTAAAACAGAGCTTTGCCTTAAGAGAATAGAAACAAATTTCAAGAAACAAAGTTTTGACACTTAATCTCTTAAGCGTTCAGATATTTAAGTAATTAGAGTCAAAGCTGTCAGCTGCTTCTGAGGATCACCGCTCCTCAGTTGGTAGGCGGGAGCTGTCTTTGGTGTCCCAGCACTCCCTCTGGATAGAGCCTGGTCGTGAATGCTTCTGAGCGCTGTTTGAGAGTATAAAAATACAGATATATTCTAATGGCTTTGGTTGTAAAATACAGTTGACCCTGAACAACATGGATTTGAACTGCTCAGGTCCACTTATAGGAATTTTTTTTTATTTAAGAGTTGACAGCAAAAGCTACACATTTATTTACAATTGTCCACCCCAGTCTTCATCGGACCAAATGGAAGGCAACTAACCTGCTGCCCTCCGAGGATCCATGACGGCCCAGGAAGGCCTATTGAAGTTGTCAGCAGCTCCCAGGGACCCAAGACTGAACAGCACTGCAGGTTGCCCCCTGTTGCCCACAGGGTGGTCTACACCCAGGGTTGGTGGACAGGTTGCTGAGCTGAAGCAAGGCATGTCCCAGAGAGCAGGATGGTGCTGCACAGGGAGCCCACATGCCCATCACCCCTGCTCCCTAGTCCTCCATGCACGGAGCTCAGGGGCTGTGCAGGCTGCTGCAGGCCTGGGGCCACCCCTACAAAGCATGGACTCCACCCCTCCCACTCATGGGTGGCCACCCTTGCAGGCCGATGGGGCAGCTGTACTGCATCCCCAGGCCATTGTGGCTGCCTGCCCACCAGGCAACTAACTCTGCCAAGGCCCCCAGGCTGCAAAATATCACATACATCATGGTACCAGGCCCACTGCTGCCTCCAGCCTGGCCTGACCTGCCTGTACACAGATTTTTTTCAGTAAATGTGCCTAGAGGACTGTGAATGCATTTTCTCTATTTTCTCTTCCTTATGAGTTTCTTAATATTTTCTTTTCTCTAAAATTTTTTTTCTCTAGCCTTACTGTAAGAATACAGCATACACACATACACATATGATACATACAACATACAAAATATGCATCAGTTGGATGTTTATATTATTAGTAGAGTTTCCAGTCAACAGTAGGCTTAATTAGTAGTTAAGTTTTTGGAGAGTCAAAAGTTATTTGCAGATTTCTGACTGGGGTGGAAGTCTGTACCCCTAACTCCTGCCTGGCCTTGTTCAAGGATCAAATGTATAATAGTGTGTTCTGGGTTTGTAGTACAAGTTTAGATCCCTGCTGTTAAATGGACAGCGATTAATAGTGAAACATAACCATTAATGACTAAATTTGATCTCTAATATCAGTCCCTTTTTAAATGGAGCTTTTATATATGAGTGAATTTTCAAAGCCAACTTAATCCAAATAAAATATTTTGCAAGTTAGAATTTTTCATTTTGGAAGCTGGGTTTTGGTTTTTTTTTTAAGATTTTATTTATTTGAGAGAGAGTGCAAGCATGAGCAGGGGCGGGGCAGAGGTAGAGGTAGAAGCAGGCTTCTGGCTGAGCAGGGAGCCAGTTGTGGGGCTGTATATGGGCCTCCATCCCAGGACGCTAGGATCATGATCTGAGCCGAAGGCAGACTTCAACTGAGCCACCCAGGTGCCCCTGGAAGCTGTTGTTTTGAATGTAAAATGAGATAAAATGTTGACGCTAATATTTTCTTCCAGTTTTCTTTCATATGCCCTGGAATGTTTGACATAGCTTATATACAAATTCGTATTTAAAGAGCCAGATAGTTCTTGTATCCTATTCTGTTTATGAAAATTTACTGAGCACCTTCCAATTGCTAACTAGTGCCCAACTGTTTTTAAATTTCTGTTTACATTTGTAGGTCTCAGGTATCACTGGCACTTATGCTTTTTAAAAACTCAGATAAATATTTTACAATCTTCACTTACTACTTTTGACTGACCATTGAAGAGCTTTTTCTATTTTCTTTATCCATTTGAAAACTTTAATTTTACAACCATTTGCAGAGTAAATGTTGTAAAAAAGAAAAAGAAAAACCTTACCAAAATGTTCTGGAAAATAAACTCAGAAATGTTTTGGTACATATTTGTTACTGATAATCTCCGAAAGTTGGCAGTGTATATTTTAGAGGCTGTGTCTTTTTCTGGAGATGTTTCCATCAGTTGGACTACAAGGGAAGTGGCTGGCTATCTAAACACGTTGACTATTGTCTAACATAAATTAAGCACAGGTGGCTGATCTGGACAGTTTGCATGCCCGCACACACGTTATACATAAGTGTATTTTGTGTTCTTATAAGTTATATAGTGGCTTCTGATTTGGGAGGAAAGCTCCTAACCTCCATGATGTAGAAGAGTAGCAAAAAATTGTATTAGCTTTCAACTGCTTTTCGTTTGCTGCTTTCAGTGCACTTCATGATTTCCACATGCTTCATTCTCAATTCCTTGTGCTAGCTATCTTTATGTTTTCATTGTTGCGTTTTTAATAATCAGTTGAAATATCCCAAATAATAAATGGGAAAAGTTGATCCATTCTTTTAACCTAAATGCAAAGATTGGAATACAGTTCTTCTCGAAGTTGGGAAATTAACAGACTAAGGAGCAAGTATTTAAATATGTAGTATAGATAATGCCTCTGAACTTAAATATAGAATAAGACATAATGAAGTATATTCTGCTGCTTAAGTATGTCTTAGAAATATTAATGCCTAGTGTAAAATCTTAACAATCCATTCAACTTTAAGGTAAGTGTAATTTATTTTTGCAATGCAAGTAATAAATATGTAATCTCTATCACAGTCATATTTCCTCCAACCAAGTAAGGCAGCAGTTGGGTGAATCTAACATATATAAAGATATTACAAAAAGTATTTAATATCATGGTTATGCATTTTAAATTGAACCTGAGGTATGTGACTGCTGAAGCCGTATCAGACATCTTAAATGTTTTTGCTTATTTATAAATATCACCAGTTTTTTCTCAAGACATTCATCTTATATAGAAGTATAAAGTCTTATTCAAATCCTTGGTTTTCTCACTTGATACATTGAAGTAATAATAAGGATTTCTTCATTGGAACAGAAAGTTATTAGTAATCAAACTACTTAAAAATTTCTCTTAAAGATATGTTCCACTGAGTCTTTTACAAATATATAGTATGAGGTCAAATCACACACACAGTATTTAGTCTTAAATGTGGAGATCATCCTGAAACCTGTTACATAATTTTTTTATCAACTCCATTTATCTCAAAGCTTTGAATTCAGTACAAGGTTATTATTTCAGTCAATGAGTTCAGTTTCAGTCAATGAGCTCAAATACAGTGTTCAGACAAGTAGAGAGCTATTAGGTCATTTCTCAAATCTCCTGCATTGAGAATGAAATGAACTTACAACAGCCACAGTCACTCAGCAGTAATCCCTAAACTTCAGGTAAGATTTTTGCCAGGCTTTAAGTACCTCCAGCATTATTTAAATTATTTTAATATACTATCAGTGACCTTTTATTTAAAAATTTTCTTAAGGAAAAACATCCATAAAGCCACATATCTGATATATCTTTTTTCTGAAGCATTAAAATAAATATATAACCATTAAAACTTTCAGTGTTCCTCCATGTACTACTAGTGGTCTCAGCCATAGGGAAGCTCTTGGAGGAATGGAAACGTGAGACCCACCTCGGAAAGCTGTGACAGTTTCCCCTCTTATGGTACCTGCAGTGTGGGCAACTGGATTGGAATCTGGGTGGCTAAGAGGAGACAAAGATGTGTGTGTTTTAACTGTATGCTTTCTCTGGAAAGCCTAACACCTACAACAACATGAGCAATTCTATAGGAATTATATAAAATAAGATAAACTATAGAATAAGATCTTTTAAAATATGCTTCAATACTATATTGGAACACTACCTTTTTTCTTGAATAGGAATTAATCAGTTAGCTTAATCTTTTCCTCCTTTGCTTTCTGGAAAACTTCTCAATTATTCTGTTAAGTGTGGCAGCCTACTGCTCTCTACACCCCCCTAAGAAAGATTTATTTAAAGCTTTTAACCTTTAAATTTGTCTAAAAACTTACTGCTTTTGTCCTTTAGTCCCCCTCAGCACAGCCTCTCCCCTAGTTATGTTTTTGTTATGGCTACTTAACATCTGAAAAGTAACACATGTCTTGTCAAATTTTTTATGAACATTTCTGTGTTAAATAAATTATTGACAGATCTGCCCGTCTTCCTTTTCTTCCTTTCCTCCCTCCTTCTTTGCTTACTCAGACCCTTTCTTCTCAGTCACAAGGGCATGTGCTCTGAATTTCTTGATCTCTAAAAATAGCAAAAAGTATAAATATTAAACTAGATGCATATCATTTATAATAATTTACGTGGTTATTTTAATAATGTCAAGTAAGGCTATACTAGAACATGCTTATTCACTGAATGTTTCCTGGAAATCCACCGCTTACACTGCAAGCATATAAAAATTGTATGTTGGGAGGGAAACTGCTCTATTTTACAGTAACTGCAGTTACAGTGCTTTCCCTCCCTCCCTCCTGTCTTATTTCACTTTCATGCCTCGTGTACCCTTTACCTTCACCCTCAGGAGTTTCACAGACTGTTCCATGTGCAAAGATCAGTTTCATGTTGTTGGTCTGTAAATTAAATTATGCAGTGACTGCTTTTTTTTTAACTTTTTTTTTCACTTTCAAATGCTCTGATTTGTTAGTTTCAAACTTTGTGTTTGACACATCATTTGAAATACTGAAGAAAATTGGTTCCGCTTGCATTGAAAGAGTGAGTACAGGTACAAGGGCAAAAAGGTGGCCTTTAGAATCAATACTAACAAGGAATCAAGTATCAGCTGCACCACATGCTAGCTGGGTGACTGGCTGAGTCTCCCTGAGCTTCAATTTACTTACAAATGGAGGTAAAAATCAGTGTCCGTAATTGCCAACATTTATTGTGTGTTGCTTTTAGTACACACAGTATTGAGTAAGTATTTTATATGCACTTGTTCATTTCATCTTCAAAAGGAGTCCATGTCTGTTGTTAGGCCCATTTTACAGATGATGAAACAAGAGGTTAGGCAATTTGCTCATGGTCAGACAGGCAGCAGCAGAGCTAGACTTTGAACCCAAATCATCTGCATCTTACGTTATAATAAGTATCTGTACTCTATATACTCTGTACTTTCTACTGTGCTGTGTGCTCTAAACTCTATAACCTGTTCCCTGTACTATGTACTCAGTACTCTTCTTCTGTATTCTGTACTCTACACTTTGTACTCTCTAGTCTGTACTCTGTACTCTATATGTAGTCTGTACACTGCTCTGTATACTCTATGCCTGCTATATACTGCATGCTGTGTATACTCTATACCGCTTACTGTACACACTGTGTGTTCTGTGATCTGTACTCTATACTCTGTGCTCTAGTCTCTAGTCTGTATTCTATACAGTAGACACTATGCTCTGTGTACGCCCTGTACTACTGTATTCTCTGTACTCCCCTCTGTACTACATACTCTAGATTATATACTATGGCCTTTAATGTTTTCTTGTCACATGCAGCATCCGCACTTGTTACTTCTATAGATGATTTGTGGTTTAGATGTAAAAACCAAGCCATATTTATTTATATTATGTTTTCAATCCAAAGAACACAGATACTTTTGTCCTGTACAAGAAGCTATAACTTACACTGATTGCATTGGCCTGCCGTGGTTTGGGTAGATTTTTTCCGTGGCTGTCATTCTTTCCTAATGGATGCTGCCCTGTGATGCTTCTAAGCCTGTTCATGAGTATGTATTGAATGTCTTTGCCTATATACTTCCATCCTTAGGTATTTCTAATGTTTATTTCTCCCTGTATACTTCCATACATAGCTATGCACTATGAAAAAATTAAATTGAATGAATAATATGCATATTCAAAATAAATTCTTTCACTTTACAAAAAATATACTCTGTCCTATACTCTGTACTGTATGCTATATCCTGTATATTCTGTAGTCTGTCCTGTGTGCTCTGTATACCTTGTACACTATACTCCCTATACTCTGTGCTGTGTGACATACTCCGTAGACCCCATGCTCTGTACTCATACATTGTGTACTCTGGGCTCTGTGCTGTGCATACTCTGTACTCTCCTGCCACATTTCTTTGATCTGTTGTATTGCCTTCGCAACCAGATCTGAGTTCTGAATAATCTAAATCAACTTTATCAGAGCAAACATATCCCAGATTCTTTGTGTTCATGTTTATATAACTATAGATTATTCACAATTTTGATTTTTAAATTAGACCATTCTCAGATCTTAAAGCCATATGCCTGCTATGGCTTTGTGTATGCCACCACTTTGGTCTATCCATCACTAGCTGTTTGGAGACTATAAAATAAAACTAGCCTCTCTGGGTCTCTGCAAGATTAAGAAGTTATAGTCAGTTATCTGGATTCCTTCCAGCACTAGATTCTAGTGTATAAATGTGAATCTGTTAGTATTCATGTAAATGTTCTCTTTAACCTGACAGTTAATGTCTAACAAAAATGTTTTATATACCTAGGCATTATTATATCAAGCCTCTGTGTTGTATTTGTGTGACATGGAAATGCCATGTCACCTGGCTTGTGTGGTTTGTGCTCCCAAGTGCAGGTACTTGGGAAAGTGCATTTGGTCTACTGATTACCTTTCTTAGCTTGAGAAAAGGTAAGCTTTTGCCTTTCTTTTACCAGATGTAACTACCCCTGAATCTCCAAAGAACGCTGTGGAATCATCGATGGTGAATGGAGGTTTAACATCACAAACAAAAGAAAATGGGTTGAGTGCGGCACAGCACATGCCTTTGCAGCGGAAGAAACTCCTCAAAGCCCCAACCCTGGCTGAGCTGGACAGCTCTGACTCCGAGGTGAGTCCCATGACCACCTGGTTCACACCTCTTGACTCCATGTTCAGAGTGCAAGCCCTCTCTGACCTCATTTACTAGCCATGTGGCCTTGGTTGTTGCTTAATCTCTTCCCATCTTTCAATCAATAAAGTTGGGATTGAAATTCATTTGTTTAGCAGGAAATGAAACAGTGGGTTACTTACTACTTTTTGGGAAAGACCAGTACAGTGGTCATAGTTGATAGAATAAGTTTAGAAATATTTGTATGGTCTTAGATTACAGTGGTACTAAAAATAAGTTTAAAAATGCAAACATATTATCTTTAGGATGTTTCCCTTTGTTTTGGGGAAGGAAAAAGAAAAATATTTTTCCATGGATTCTTCTCTCTCACACACACACACACCTACCCATAGTGAAGCTTGTTCTTTGGATGATAGTAATACCAATGGACGTGTCTGCAAAAGAAAACTCTGCTAGCCTTCTCTAGATTTCATCTTTCCCCTGCTGCCCTTTGGAGGAAGATCTCGCACGTCCTGTTTTCCAGAAACTCTCAGGGTGCTGGTGCTTCCCAAGTCTCTCTCCAGCCCTTTGTCTACAGTATCAGTATTGTGTATCTCCACTGTGTAAAATGAAATTACATCCTTACCTCCCTCTTCCCTCAGGGCCTGCCAGACATAATAAACACACACAGCCAGCCTCCCGGCTTCTGTTTGTTGTCGTGGTCGCTGGCTCCATCCATTCCATATTCATCCAAGTTAGAATTAAGGAATTATTCTTTAATCACCCAGACTGGTTTCTGAGACGATTCTGGTCTGGCAACCTTCAGTACCACCCTTGGAGCAAAGCAGCAGTGAAGGAGCAGTAGGAGTTCCGGAAGTGACCTTGTTCCAACAAGGACCTGGTTAAGAGTCACTGGTCAGGATGTAGAACTAGAAAAGGCCTAGTTTAGTGAGTGTCAGAGACTAGTAACTGGATCAGACAATACAAACAAACAAGTTTCAGAGAGCAGGCCTGGCAGTCGTTTGAGAGATCAGAGACCATCAGGATCCCCCAGCCAGGCCGAAAGTGTTTAGTCGAAGGAATGGACGTGACGGGACAAGCAGAGTAAGAGTCCACACCCACTGACTTCTCCCTGAGGAGATCTGACCTCCCAAGTCCCCTGGTACCTTCTGAGTGTCTTTGTGATTCCCCTGGGCCAGGAACTTAGCCTAACGAAGACTAGTTTTCAAGTAGTGAGAAGTTGGGTACAGCTGCCTGTGGTGGGCATGCAGGGGCAGAGGACCCCCAACTGCTTCTGGGAGCAAATCCCAAAGGCCTTGCACCGTGCCAGTGTCCTCACCACTTTTCTGTCTCTTACTGACTGACTTGCACCCACCTGCCTGTCCCAGGATGGGCTCTTCGTTGTTCACAGTGGGAGCAAGTCAGAACAGTAAAGAGGAATGGTGTGGAACATGTAGACATGCTCAGAATTCTGTAAAATTGGGCTTTAAAAATGTTTCTGGGGAAGGTGGGCTGAGGTATGTGAGGTGGTGTGTGGTGGTTTCTGCTGTTAAAATCAAGGTGGCACCCACGCCATAATTTTTTGGGACTACTGTGTATGGCTCCTTTTTCTTTTCCTAAGAGATACTCTTGGCTTTTATTTCCTTTTGGCCTTCCATAGGCAGAAGGAGGGTGTTCTAGTTGCACACTAGCTCTTCTGGAGATTTGTGTGACCTCTACACCGTGTTCAGGGTTGGGGCTTTGGTTACATTGCTTGATTTATTCTTCATGGTATGTACCAGGAGTGGGGAGGTCACTGTTCAGACCTTCTTTGTTGGAACTGTGTGGTTTACAGCCTTTTTCCATCTCCTGTGCTTTGACCAGATCCTTTGTATGGTAGCTTGTGTGAAACCAGTGCTTTTAGCAGTAGGTTTTAGGTAAGGCCATTTTTTGTGAATGGCTAAATTAGTTCTCAAAGTCGCCTTAAATAAGTAGGTCAGAGAGAATTTTCAAGACTTCTCTCACATAGTCATAGGCGAATATCTTAAAATAATTTTTCTTCCACTTTTAAAAATATTTAGGAATTTTCTGTAGATATTATGGACATACGTTTTCATGTGGTTCATGTATATCCTCAATCACATAGTAGATAATAAATTTTTCTTGAGTAAATATTATACTTCATCTTGGTATAATCTGAAACAAATTACGGTCTCATCTGATTGGTAATAGAAATTTAAAATTTATTTTGCATTATGTAGACATTTTTCTAGATTCATGCAATATTTTATGAAATGTTTATTTTTATCTATTCAACAAATATTAATATTTATTCATCACTTACTAACAGTAGGTTTGTTGCTAACAACAATGAATGAGGCCCATAGCATCTACCTTCATGAAGTTTAGCAATCTATTACTTTTATAAATGTGTTAAATATTTCTCTAATAATGACATTAACCACCATTTACTATGTGCCTGGTAATGTGTTAAGCATTTTTGAGCATATTTTCTCATCTGATCCAATAATACAGTGTAAAGATGATATTAAACACCAAATGATAAAAGATGAGAAACTTGTTGTGTCACATCACTCTAATGAGGGACAAATCCAGAACACAAACCCAGGCTTGTCTAATTTTAGATACCTTCTATGTATTCTTTTTGCCTTGAACCTTTGACATAATTTGGTGCCTCACACGGAAATAAATCTGTAGTAGTAGAATTTATTAGCATGAAAGCACTAATGTCTTAGGAGTCTATTTCTCTATCCCCACCTTTCTCAGGAGGAAACTCTACACAAGTCAACCAGCAGCAGCAGTGTGTCTCCCTCCTTCCTTGAAGATCCCTTAGTAGAGGCTGTGTCCACGAGGAAGAGTGAGTATTTCTGGTACAAAGAGCTAGCGTCAGATTCCTTCAAAAACACACTGGACCGAGAATAGGGAGTCCTAAAGTGCTTTGTGATAATTTAGCATAGAAAACTAACCCTGGAATTTTCCCCAATCAGGAGCAGAAATATTGTTATATTCCTAAAGTGACATGATAAGGTAGGGCTGAACTGATAACTGGGCCTCAGGTTCTTATAACAGATCATTCACCTTCAGGTTTACAGATAATAGTTGAAAGGAATAAGTCAACTGTCTATATTTTTTAGATTAATTCACCTCCTTATCTGATTTTAAGCTGGGAGCCCTAAATAATCACACTTGTTATCATTCCCAGGCCCACACACATATACACATATCCATACCCACATACATGTATGGATAGTAAAAATAGCTTTATAACTCTTCATAGGTTCCGAACACAGAATCTAAAGTTAAGTGGTTTCTAGATGCTTTTTTTTTTTTTTAATTTATTTTACAGACAGATTACAAGTAGGCAAGAGAGGCAGACAGGGAGAGAGAGAAGGAAGCAGGCTCTCCGCAGAGCGGAGAGCCCGATGTGGGGCTCGATCCCAGGACCCTGGGATCATGACCTGAGCCGAAAGCAGAGGCTTTAACCCACTGAGCCACCCAGGCGCCCCTCTAGATGCTTTTTTAAAAAATATTTATTTATTTATTTATTTATTTATTTATTAGAGAGATTGGGGGGGCGGGGTAGAGAGCATGAGTGGGAGAAGGGGCGGAGGGAAGGAATCTTAAGCAGACTCTGCACCAAGTGTAGAGCCTGATTCAGGGCTTGATCCCATGACCCCAGGATCACAACTTAGCTGAAATCAAGAGTTGGATACCCAACCAAATGAGCCATCCAGGCACCACATTTCTAAATGTTTTTAATAATCTTTTTGTGTATAAAATTATTATAAAAGATTTAAGAAATTACAACATTAAGGGAGAGGATTCTGGGAAGATGGTGGAATAAGGAGCACCAGGAATTTGTCTCCCACCTGGACAACAGTTGTACTGGCAGAATTTGTCTGATAAGTCCTTTGAAACTCTGAGTTTGTTGAAGGCTTGCAACTTCCAGGGGAAGATTTAGGTGGAAAATTGTGGTTAATTTCAGTCACTTTTAGCTCGTAGCACAATGGGAGCTACTCATGCCCCATGCCAGCCACATTGCAGGTAGCAATGTACTGTTCCTGAAACAGCTTGCACATAGCTTCCAGGAGCTAGGGTGGGCAAAAGGACCCTGTCCTCCAAATATTGGGAATCTGTCCTCTGCTACATCGGATTCCAAAGGTGTAGACAAAGAGGCAGTGATTATTGTTGCTTTGTCGCAAGCTTTCTGCAAGCTAAAGTGACTTCCAGGGGACCTAAAGGGCTAGCCTCCTTACCCACCTCCTTCATTCTTAGCTTTTTCCCTTTGGGGAGCCAGACATTAAACTAGGATATTCCAAAACTACATATACAGAGAATTATAAAGTGACAGTGCATGCCCAGGAAATGGCTCATAAAAGACCTGACAAAAATCTTAAGTTTACATCTCGTCAACACAGAGACAGCCTATAGCAATCAAGAAAACAATAAACAAAAACCTTAACAAAAAGCAGCAGACCCTGGGAAAGGGACAGAATCTGATTTCCAGAGTTACCACATTATTAGATTCAAATGTGCAGTATTCAACACCACCACCAAAAAAATCACAAGTCATACAGAGAAATAGGAAGGTATGGCCCATTCAGAGTAAAGAAAGAAATCACCAGAAATTGTCCCAGAAAAAGAAGGGGATATACCAAAGACTTTTTTTTTATTTTTTATAAACATATAAAGTATTTTTATCCCCAGGGGTACATGTCTGTGAATCGCCAGGTTTACACACTTCACAGCACTCACCATAGCACATACCCTCCCCAATGTCCATTACCCCACCCCCCTTTTCCGACCCCGCTCCCCCCAGCAACCCTCAGTTTGTTTTGTGAGATTAAGAGTCACTTATGGTTTGTCTCCCTCCCAATCCCATCTTGTTTCTTTTCTTCTTTTCCTACCCCCCTAACCCCCCATGTTGCATCTCCACTTCCTCATATCAGGGAGATCATATGATAGTTGTCTTTCTCTGATTGACTTATTTCACTAAGCATGATACCCT